>JANHFX010023507.1:30689-102439 GCA_027560015.1 Chloroceryle amazona | reverse complement strand
TCTTCAGAGCAAATACTACACCCTTTGCACGGCCTGCAAATGTTACATAGAACAAATAAAGTGACACAAACATACATACACTAAATACATATTATTGATATACAAAAATGTTGGTATATTACAGTTCAATACTTTTGAAGAGAGTAGGAGCATTAACTTATGGAGCCTCAAAACAAGCAAATGGCAAAAAAACAAAAGTTTCTGCAATTTAGTGATGGAGTCTACAGACATAGCTGAGACATCCTTGTTCCCAGCCTTCAGACTGAGATGCCAAGTAATTGATTTAATTAATCTTACTACCTTCCTAAGTTAAATGAGGCAATATGACCTCCTGGTTTAAGGACAAGACCCAGAACTCTATCATTTCTAATACGACTGTGCAGTGGATTTTTCTTTATGATCTTCATCAGTTCATGTACTTTTTATAAACTAAAAGAATTAAAGGGTTGACCATTAAGCAACAACTTCATGTTAGCTTCACGAAGAATCGCTGACTTCCTAATTCCCACTCATTGCGATGAGGCAATGATCAAAATGTCCCTGAAATCTGTGCCAAAATATTTGTAAGGAAGCAAGAATATTTTTTTTAAGTAGCTGCTGCATTAAAAATCATAATGTCTCCAAGAATTTTATTAATCATGCACATATTTCTTAAACAAGTAAAATAAGTAACTTAGATGCCAGAAAGCATTACAGGCAAAGCAAATATCCTGTCTTCCATTTCTGTATTGTGAAATAGGCATGAGAACAAACACTGATGCTAATAAATAAATTAATCACATCCCTCTCCCCTTATCCAAACTGTTCCGACCCCATTTTTCAGGTCCATAGTTACAGCAAGAAACCACCCTGTGTGCTGCATGAAAAAGGGAAGATGAAATCAGACTCTCTCACCATCCACCAGCATTGATGTTCTGTTCAGGAAATGTCTATTTTTGGAATTAAATCTATGTAGAATTGTGAGAAAAGAGATGGATATATTGTACCCGTAATGCTGGAGAAGATACCTGTAAGAGGATGCACACAAAATCACCCTCATCCTGTGTGAGGTAATGAGGGATCAGAGTACCAATAGTAAACAATAAAGTAAGAAGAATTAATATCTTCCAAAGCAGCTTTTACCTACATACAGACTACTCTATTTCTCAAATGAGAACTGTAACCATTGTGTTTATAATACAGAACACTTAATTCTTTGACATACATAAATCAAATGAAAATACAGCCAACAGTTAAAACCCAGAAGCTGTCCAGAAGTTACATATAATTTATATAAGGGAACAGTTCTTGCTTGAACTGAAGAAAATAGAAAGCAATTCAGGACACTGGCACAGTCCTCTCTTGGTATCCTATCAAGAATATCAAGCTATATGGTTCCTGTTATTATTGATTCCACAGTTTAAGCACCCTAAGTTTCTACCAGTGCTTTTCAAAGGCCATAAATCTAGAATGCACTCTCCCAAAGGGTGTAAATCTTTACTCCAGGTAGTTTCTAGGCACAAAGTTTCACTTTGGTGTTGTACTTGTGTTCAGTACATTACAAAAACTACATCTCATATATGGCATTATTCAGCAATAAATATTAAAACTGCTTTACAAAGAGAGTCAATAATATTTTTCCCATTATATAGATGTGGAAAATGAGGCAAGCAGATAAGCAAATTTGCTCTAGCCAGTGAATATGATCTCCCAAGTTTCAGTTCAGTGCTTTGTCAAATAGAATAACTGCTTTTAGCAATTAATACAAAGTAGTTTATCATTTTCTTATTATGCACTGTTCATTTAGCTACTCTTTGATAAATGTCTTTTAGATATTTACAGTATTATTTATGTAGGTCTCCTTTACACAAGGGTTGCCTGCTTCAGTGATGAATCAACATATGGAGAACTGGCAAATGAATACCGAAATAAATACATTTCTGGAAAAGACAGGCATTTCTGTGTAACTCTTACACTAGCTTTACTACGTGATAAAGATAATAAAAACAAACACGTAGCCATAATAGGGTAATACATTTTGTACAGACAATGGGAAAACCAATTGGATATTACTTCTCCTCCCAAAGCCCAAGTGTTTGATATAAGCACTAAGTGAATACTGCCATTACAAGTGGAATACAGTTCTCTGGGATGTCTCATTCAGAAGTACCAGTTGCTTTATAAACCATTCCCTTCTAATATACTTTGCATCCTTGCACAGGCAAAGCTCTTTCAGAGTACAAAGTAAAAACTGCAATTTAGAAAACCTTGCAGAAATCTGACTCCTGAACAAGGACAGACAATCAGGGCTAGCTATATGTTTATAAAGTCCAGATTAACAACAAAATAAAGGTAAAGAGTGTGTGCAGATCTCAATTACAGGCTGCCATGGTTGCAGAACAGCTCTGCATCCAACTCTGGAATATGGTAAAGAAATCAGAGTGGCTTTAGTTTCATTGTACAAGTTAACAAGCAAACCCAAATTGCTTCATTGTTACCCACTCGCCCACAGAGACAAAGCAATTTTTGCCTGCAAATACTACCTGTCTCTCAAGATAAATTTGTAAACACTAAAGCAGCATCCATGATTTTCCTCCTTGTAAAGCAAGAATAAAATAAAATAAAAAAAGCTTTGTGCTCTTTTCATTAGTGGTACAATTTTCTTCACAATGTTAGCTCTAGAATCTGCAGAAAAACTAATCCACTTCTAAATACATCAGCCCCCCCTGAATCTAATACAGTTATAGCACAGAAAGACCATTCTAATATTTAAGAGTTAGTTAACACCTTTCTTAGGCCCAAAGCAGCCTTGAGCAAAAGTCAGGATCTGTTAGTAATATTTGCATAATAAAACATTCCACTTCAGCCCCTTTTTGTCAAGAAAAGTATAAACTGGTAATGCTCACCACATATCCAGCAGCTGCTTAAGCCAAAAATCACACCCCTTTGCCAAACTCAAAGGCACCCTGATGCGGGAAAAGGAACCAGATTTAGAAGACCTGTTGTGCTGAGCTTTAGGACACTGTGCTTCACAGACCTCCTTCTTGCACTCCTCTCTTTTTCTGGTGAGGGTCATCCTGGTTTCCCTGGGACAGGATTAAAGACCTGCTGTGGTCTGCAGCCAATTGGCAGTTCGGCGTCAGCCCGCACAGCTGTGCCGAGTTGGCTCCAGGTGTGGTGGATCCCACCCACACCAGGTTCAGTTTGAAGGGAAGGTTTGTTGCAGGGGAGGATTGAAATCAGGTGCTGCAGTGTGGAAGGTAGTTCTCTTACAGAAGTGTAACCTACCAGATGTGTGGCTTGTATGGAAAGGAAGATTCAGTGACAGTCACTAAGGAGCTCTGGGGATTTCTCAGGCTGTAGAGAAGGAGCTTTCAAGTCTATCCCCAGAAATCTTCAGTAAACTGTGCAACGCATCAGGCAAAAAATGAAGATTGCACCATGTCAGAAAGGTTAACAACTCTTTTAAAGATTCAGGTTTGGTGCATCTGTAAGTAAAAGTATCCAATTCAAGGATCAACTACTTACTAAACCTAGTCTAAATGACATTTTCCCCACTCTGTATGCAGCCGTTACTTACAAAGCCAATACAAAGTAAGGTCATAAAGGGTGTTTCAGTCTCCTTTAGCAGACTGCTAAGAAAATGCTTATATATAAACCAGAATGTCATGAATACTCAAGAGAAAGCTTCAGGTCAAGAATACTGAGTTTTACATTTTTCAGATGCACCAAATTTCATTTCTGCACCTGCAGAAAATCCAGCATCAACATCCAAGTTCGGTGGTTTCAGATCTAAAGGTGCTAACAAGGAGCATGCCACTGTCTTTTTTTGTCTTTTTTTTTTTTTGCACAGACTAGTCTTCCAAACCTGTGTGTCCCTCTTTCATTTTAATAGAAGTGTTAGTTTCCACAATTCTACCCTTAAATCCTGAGTTTAACAGATGCTGAGCACCCCCTCACTTCCCAGCGTTCTCTCAGGTTCAGGTCTTTGCCCTGGATTTGGTGCAGTCCAGCTGAGCATGAGCTGGTCTTAAGCATCTGCCTGAGGCCTTGACTAACCTGGCAAATAGTGTCTTCTCTTCAACATTACAATCTTTAAGGAACTACTTTATTTTTTTTAATCTGAACAATGTTATCTAATTGAGAACATTTTTCCCTTAGTTGGGCAAATTGCTGCATGACAGGAAGGTGAATCCGATTCTTTAAACTGGTTCTTGACATTTTTATTGTGTTGTGACAAAATTTTATATAAGATAGAATGCTGATTGATGTATGCTGATTGACCTGTGTTTTGATAATAAATTAGTAAGTATCATATAGATTTTTCTTTATTATTTATTTAAAATACTTCGTTAGTAATAAAAAATAAATTACTTCCACAGTTGTCAGATGGATTTTTAATAGGGGAATAGATATTCTAATAATTTTCAGTTATATTCATAGGAATTATTATAATACTAGCAATTATTTTCTCTAATACCCTTGTATTTCAAGTCCTTCACTTTTTGTGAACCATTAAACTGTCAGGAAAATAAAAACTAACTGTAGCTTTCTTTTAGCAGTATTATTTCAATTAGATTAATATTTCTCAAGTTTATAATTAATTTGACAGAAATGTCATTACAGTAAGAAGTCAATACTCCTTCTGTTCTTTGCTGGCAAACTTTCTCTACAATGCAGAAATTTATAACGGTGCCAAAAATCATCAGTTTGCTTAAATATGGATATACACATGTCAAATATTTGTTTCTTTTTACTATTTTCTATAACACCTATTACCATGGTATCTAGATGAATACTCCATTATTCATTATTTGAAATTTAATATAAACAATATAAATTTAATAATTTTAATATAAAAAATGAATTTAAACAATTTAAATAGACATTTAATACAAATGTCCAGCATCTCTGCTAAAGTTGCCACAGTCCTTTGGGATCTTAATATTTCTATTTGGGATCTTAATATTTCTAGTGCAATTACACTCTATCTTACAATAAAATATTTTCTATTTTGAAATAGAGGAGGCCAGGTTATCATCACTTCAGTGCCAGTTATATACATACTAAGAAAATACAATATTTATCATAGGAAATACTTAATGTGGTTGTGATGGTTAGTAGCAAATTTCACATAAAGAACTGTACATTTATTCTTGCAAGTTTACTTTGTACTTTAGTCTGTACATAATCCATGAAAGAATTTTATCATTTTAATGCCAGAAATAATATACCTGTAAATATATCTTTAAATGTGGAACTTTGTACTGGGAACTTCTTAGCTGTTTCCAGCTCTTGGTAATTAACACTATAAACCTCAATTAAATGATGACACAACATAAGAACAATGTATTTTATTAAATTATTCCTGTATGGGACTACTCTAGACTTCATCTCATACTAATAGCTACTGTTATTTGTTCTTTAGTCATCAGTCCAAACTTAATTTCCACTTCACAAATACATTTTCCCATTGTTTCCAGAGATGCTGGAATCATCACGCCACCTTCCCAACACCTGTATTTGGTCTAAAACAAAAGCAATAATATGCATAGATACTGGAGGAATAATCACTATCATGGTGTTCTCTACCACAATCAAACATCACCCAGAGCCAAAAGGATGACTCCCCAAAACACAATTCTTACAGCATTCTAGAAAACATTTTTCACTCAATTAATTTATGCTGAAATCAAATTTCCTAAGACTGATGTTCTGAAATTGGAGAATGAAAAAACAGTGAGGTCAATTGGTGCTGTGTTGTTTTTACAGTATTTTTTGTACGTTTGCTTCTGATTTTTAAATGTTAAGTAGTGTAGATTCCATTTATTCCCATCCTCTTTTTATTTTATAACAGAAGCATCTGCTGATGACAACAAGAGATTGTTATAGAAGGACATTTTTTCTGACCTTTTATGCACCACTACTCTTGGAAAACTATTCTAAAGTCTATTGATCTCGTGATCAAATCTTCATTCTCAAGTGTAATTGGATATTTTTAACTTCCTGATATTGCACAAAGGTGGTATTTTCTTTCACTCCATTAATTTTTAATAGTTTCCTATACGGTTTCAAAATTCTTTCCCTTAGTTTTTTGGGTTTTTTTATCCTTACAGGGCATCATAATGTACTTTTCCCAGTCTTAGGTATTATTTAATCAATCCTTACCCAGGGGAGCATTTAACCAAACACAGTGCTAACCCTGATGTCAGCATAACTATTTATAACTTTCAGCATACCTTTTATTTTGCTGTACCATGGCCTTAGATCTTTCACTTTATTGTAGCAAATAATTATTTTCCATGTCCTTAGTACTTTTGTAGTTTTTCTCTTGACTTCTTCAACACACTAGTGTTTTTCTGAATTGAATGTGAAGTAGAAAAAAACTGTCATGCAGATTTTAAGCTGTTCCAAGACAAACTCACATTTCATACAACTTTCACAAACTCCTCATGGAAACACCATTTAAATACTTGAAAACTTCCTATCTCATATAAGTCTTGGTTTTTATCTCATATGAAGCGTGTTTTAGTTGTTGTTTCACATTTTTACAAAAATTAAAAAAAAAAAAACAACAAATCAGAGGTAGAGGAAAAGGACAAGACCATATAAGCAGAACCAGAGTGAACGAAGAGCTGTAAGGAACCACAAGAGGTATTTGTGGGACCATAATATTAAACACTGACACAGACCAAACCGATTCTGCACAGATATTTACTCCATACATTCACATCACTCTGCATCTTGACCACACATCCCTCGTTAGATTATGAGAATGTCTTTAAAGTCTCTAATGAAATAGGCTTCATGACCTAGACAGTCTGTTCCTTTCACTAATTATCCCTGTAGTTAGAAAAACCCTTTGCAATCTAATTTAAATCTTTTGCTGCGAGTAAAATCCTATGACATGAAGATATGAAGAACCACTGATTACTGTATTTTTAGACTGCTTTCCTCTGAAATTTCATCAAGTTACTTGTATCTTTCTTGAAGTAAATCCTAAAGTGAGAGATCTTGTCCATTTTAACATCACCAGCCTGAGGTAAATTGTAATAATTATCTCATGTCTTAAACACAACACTCGCAGTTACACATTCCAAGAAAGTATCTCCTGATTTTGCCATTCAATTACAATAATGCCAATTCAGATTTTATTTCTCTTATCGCCCTCCTCCTTTCAGATGGTGCAACTCCCTAATGTGGGAGTTTACATTTTGTACTCAAGATTTATTTCTTCCTAAATGTAATGCTTTGGTCTTATCATTACTGAATCATTCCTGCAGTTTTGTCAAGATCACTCAAAATTCTGACACCTTCTTCCGACTGCCTTGCAAGATCTTCCACTTTAACTGATTACAAAAAATTAACTGATTACAATTTTATGAAGACCAAAGTGAGGAATAAATATTTTACTTGGTCTTTCACTTGCTTTTCTTTAATTCATTTTTTGAATCTTTATTGTAATACTCAAAGTGACCTTTTAGACTGTAGTAGTAAAAAAATTAGATATAAATTTGTTATGGAAGAAAATGATGGGTATAGTAATGGTCTGCAAAAATAGCAGCTGTATAAATGCTTATGCAAAGGTATTTTTATCAAGAATAATCCAACTAGAGATGCTAGACTATTTCCAGTATTCAGGTTCCACAGAGCCAGAGAATGGACAACATCACCCTTTCAATCTCTCCCCAGTTCCCTCTATTTTCACATTCTCCAAGGATGCACCTTGGGCAGCCTCCTCAGTGTCTTTTCTGAGCACACATCCTTGGCAATATGGAGATGACTCCAGTGGGTTAATTGGAAACTGCCCGGGAGGCAGCCGAGTAGCTGGCAGCCTAGCACTAAAAGCCGTATCTTTCTGAGCTACAATGTGCTAATTTTTATTAATTATTACAAGTATTAAATAATATCGCTATAATAGCCTTGTACCTACTGCATTTCTTACATACAAATTACAGAGTGACCCTTGGCACAAAGAGGCAGCTTTATAAATCAGTTATACATTAACTATGAAGCAAATTTATTTATTGCTACCAGCACTTTTTAAGACTCAAAGGATAGATAAAAGATTTTCATATATATCTTTACAATAAAAAATAGCAGAGGCTATAGTCTCAAAGATGCAATGACAGTGCAAGGGCATATTGCTGAGGAAAACTAATATATAAAGCAGTTAAACTATGACAAAAAGGTGAAATATTATTAAATATAATTCATTTATTCACTTATGAATACTGTATGTGCATCTACAAAGGTATGCTGCTTAATGTGATTTAATGGCTTTGAATGTAATTTTCACACTATTTACAGATCTGACCCTTCTCTGCAACATCAGTTTCTCAATAATCAGCACTTTTATGTTTGCTAACTCCCAATAATATTTGTAAAATAAAGGACATCACAGAGAAAACTTTGCATCTGTTAACTTCAATCTAACCCGCACCTTGCTCGGTACAGTGCCATCCTGCAAACTGTCTTTGCCAAGCCTTCTAAACAAAGGAAGTCTCAGGTATCTGTCTTTCCTTCTATAAATATTATCAGCCTAGCAACAATGTGATTAACTAAGATTGTTACTAATAAAAGTAGTAGGTAGTTCCCTGCATATTTTCGTTTTAGTTTCTAGACTGAAGAAGAGTCTTTTTAACATTGGCAGAGAATGGATTTACTTCATTCTAGAAAGTATTACAGCACTGAATAAAGTCTTTCTGATCAAACCATACCATAATAGCTTTTGTCTTGTGTCACTTTATGTTAGCCAGCATCAGAAGAGAAAATAAGCAGAGGCTTGCTATTGTGCCTCTATTTTAAAAGGGCCTTCCATCTGCTAGGAAGCAGAAGCCATCAGCACTGTAATTAAAATGCAATTACTGTCCCCCGCCGCAATCCCAGGACGACCATTCCATCTGTGTGATATACAGTGGAAAAAACACAATTTTTTGCACTTTTCTAGCTCCATTAAGTTTATTCTCTTTCTATTAATTAATCTAACAGCACTAAGGGGTCGTTCCTGTTTTGCAAGCCATTGTGTCACAAACTGCGTACTCACAAAGACTGAAACCACATGAATTTTTAAAACTCTCCACTATCCCTGTGACATAAAACCTTAATTACTTCTGACTAAATCTGTAATTAAAATATATCTCCGCAGCAGATTTACCTGCGTGTGGGTGTTGGAGTGCATGCTTCTGTGACTGTCACAAATGAATCACTCTGAGATGGTGTTATAAAAAGGGAGATTAGGATGTATGACAGAAAGGATGCAGAAAAGGGACTTGAAAATGAAAAACTGGCAGCAATCTAGGAAAAAAGTTGTATATTGGTAAAATAAGAGACATTCTCCTATTTTGTATTTTTAAAATAAAAAAAATCATAGATATACTAAATGCCCCCACGTGCACTTTATTCCTGTGTAGTCCTACATTCTAATGTGCTACCACGACCTTATAACGATAAAATGACAATAAGTACAGTATTGCATATTGTACAATAAGATCCCATAATACCCCGTAGCAATCCATCTTGTATTCACTGAGATAATCTCATAATCTCCCCTTCCTTTCATTCAAATCTATGCACAGCCTTGGCTTCCATCTGCAAACCTATAAAATCATCGAGTCTTTGTAAGAAGTCCAGGTATCGTGTATGTCAAGACAAAAATATTAGCTAAATATTAGGGTAAAATCTTAGTCCCATCACAGCTTGTTGGAGTTTTGCCTTTGACTTCAGTAGAGTCAAAAGAGTATTTTGTCTTTTCTTCTAACGCATGGGCTGGGGGAAACAAAGAAACGAGACCCTCTGCAGATGACCAGCTGCAAGAGGTGAGCAGACTGGCAGTGAACTTCAGCAGGAGAACCTTTGTTGTAAAATGTCATGCAAAAATGATATTAAAATAATAAATTAATTTATTTTTTTTTTTAAAACCTTGAGTTTCGAGTATCTTGTAATCCACTAAGATTCAGCATGTGCAAAAGTGTTTTCACAAAGTCAGCATGTGGGCGCAGTATGTCTCCAACTGAAGAAAATCTTGGCATTTCTTAGATTTCATAAAGGGGTAAGGCCAGAAGTATTCATAAAATGTTTAGGCTAGCTTCCTGCAGCCCACAGGTCAGTAAACATGCCACTCACACTCTTAGTTTTATCTTGTCCATGTTAAGTCCCTTTTCAAAGATACCTCAAGATAGGGAGGCTCAATTCAGATTTTGCTCCAGCAGGTAATGATACCAACCAGTAAGAATTTGCATCTCACTTATTTTATCTGGTTTAAAACTCTAGTTTCTAGCAAGCTTCTGGGCTTGAATAAAAAAAAAAAAAATTAAAAAAGCTTAATACCCAATATTTTCTTCCTGGGAATTTCCTTGCACACTGTAATCATGTTATCTATCAATCTTCTTTTGATAAGATAAACAGTTGAGCTATTTAAATCTCCCACTCTAAAGCATTCTCTCTAGCTCTTAAAATGTTTGTGTCTTCTTCCTGCACCTCCTGCAATTTCAGAAATGTGGAGAACAACAGTGTGTAAAATATTCTCCATCCTCAAGGTAAGACAAAAATGACAGGATTTGCTACTTTATGTGGTTACTAAAATAGCTTGAGCTAGGAATTGGTACTCGACGAGGAGAAAACAAATCTGATCAGCAGACTCCTCCGAGAAAGTGGCTCCAGCAGCTGGTAAGCTCCCACAGATAGTATGGAGAGCTTTAGCTTGCATACAGGGAGTTACCAATGATAACCTAATTGGCAGTACCTTGGGTTTCTGCAAGGAAAGGCTCCCAGGCCAGTCAGCTACACAGAACCTACAAGAATTTAGTGGGTTCGGGAGTTACTGTCTCACTGGGACCAGATGGTTTGGCTATAGCTTGTCTCTGTGTAGGAAAGCAGCTCTCACACACTTCCTATAAATGTTGTCATTCAAACTGGCATTTTTTAAATCAAAAAAAAAAAAGTGATGATTTGGTGTTGCTTAAATAAAAAAAGAAGTGATATCACATGTTGCCTAGCCTCAAATGCTGAGTGTTCTATAGATTAAGGTATATTACTGTATTGAAAGACAATAGAGAGAAATCTTTAAATTAACTACGTGTGATTGAATGAATAAAGCATCAAATTCAACATTGGTCACGTACGAGGTATGTTGGCATTTACATCTAAAAAAAGAGCTAAACTTACATCACCAATTTACAAAACTTTATAGGAGTGATTTTGATAAATACAATTGCTTATCATCTGAACAAAGATAATATGTTAGATATGTTCACTTTCCAGTTACAGTACTAGTTTATGCTAAAGCAGCTACAGTAATTGTTATTTTAAATCATTCTGTAAACTCCTTTGAAAGAGGTATAAATGTCCAAAGGTCTTCTCATTATGTAGATCACTTCCTCTCCTGTGGAACCATAACAGACACAAGAGTACACATCTAGCTCTAAAGCACACTATGACAGTACTTAGTGGCCCACTCCTAGATCCTTTTCACATTCAGATCCTCCTGGCATAATATATTTAGAACTAAACTGCACAGAAATTGTCCAGTCTAAGTAGCAGAAACATGACACGATAGGCCTACACAACTCACTTGACTGTGGTGGGAGTTGAATAAGACTAGATTCACCAGGCCGGTTCTTTTGTTGATACAGTTATAGGTATGTGGAACATAATAATTGCATATCCCTGAACGCTGTCCAGTGCTATTAATTTCACATCCTAAGGACACTACAGGACACTGGTTATTATTTTGCCATAGAAAAGAGTCTGCACTAAATAGGAACATCTTGATGGAATTAAACTGACTAACAAGAATCTGGAGGATAACCAGGGACTTGTCTCTGCATGCCCTCTCAAAAGCACCTCCTGTCTGAACATATTCAAAACTGGAATGTCAAACCATACTAACAAGGAATGTTAAGAATTAGATGGAAGGACAAAAGAAAATTGATGTTTAAAAAAAAGAACCAAACTATGAGAATAGATGTTTAAAATCACAGTATCTGCTTCAGCCACTCCGTGGTACCCAGAAGCTGCCTACTGCCTGTGCAAAGGTAACAAAAGACCTCTTGACTGCCTTTGTGAGGAGCAGCTACACACTAGGATCTGTTTTGCTAACATTGCACATAAAGCAATACTAAATTAGCTTTCATATCGTACAGTCTATCACTGTTTGACCCTCTGGGCTGTTTTTATTTATAGAATGTAGTTTCTAGTTTACTTTAGTGTTTTCATATTAAATAAATATTCATGAAAGTGCACTCTTCCTGAAATTGGGTCATTTAGGCAGACTGTCCCATTAAAAATAGATTTACTTTTTTTACAGGTGTCATCCATTAAAGCAGGGAATAGACAAAATCAGCCAATTGTATCTGTCAAGAAGATGTTAGTCCTTCCAGCAAGTCAGTCTTCTGTCCTTTACCTATAACTCTTAATAGCAAAATGACTAACTTCCTTTCTGTAGCATTCATACTTTGGGGAATTTTTATTGTTGCAAGACTTGTATCTAAGGGTTTGAAGAGATATTTTTGTCCTTCCAAGTTGTTCAATCCCTGACACCAGGCATATAAATAAAAGTATGCTCTTACTGGCTACGATGTGGCCAGGTTCTTGCAAGACTGGCTCAGGGAAGAGGATTTTAGCTCCTCACTAGGTTTAAACACAATGAAGCTATAGCAGACAAAGAAGAACACTGCTGTTGTGTCTCCCAGGGCATATGATATGGGAGTCTCCATGGAGCAGTGGATCCATTAGGGTTCTCTTTAGTGCGGTTCTTGGTCATGTAACAGTAAACTGATGTAAGGTGTGTACAGACAACAGTGTGGGTTCCTAAATTCAGCCTTCATCTTCCACATACTGCAGCAATTCAGTTGGGAAGAATGCGGAATAAGAGGTTTAGGAGCACGTATAAAGAATAAATACCATCTGCAGTATTAATACAGAAATCAAGAGGTCCCATTTGAAAGATAAAAACAGCTCCAGAGACAAGCGATTTTCAAATGCAGCAATTGTTGCAAACATACGTTGTTTAAAAAGAAGACAAACGTTATCATAGAACATCAAAAAGTGAAGCAATTCACAAATAACTAATCTTAAGTCAGCCTTGCAAAGTTCTAACTGCCCACTTGCTTGGGGTGAGAAATCCTTTTGACGGGCAAGTAATTTCTCGTTAGTCTTGTCCATTACCATCAGTCATACGGTAAAATGCCGATGAGTGAATTTATGCCTAGGTTTGTACATTTTCATGCCACTTTACAATGCAGGTTCAAATTAAGTTACAAGTCAAGGAACAAAAGAAGTCAAAATCAACTGTATAAATTTCTTCTGATTTTTAATGTAATAGGAAGCAAGTCCCCCTAAGTGTTTTTAGATATAATAAAAATCATTGTGAGTCACAAGGTCTGTAAGTGAACATTCAGCCAAAAAAGATCCATGCAAAATGTGTGGACTTTGTTTCCATTATTGGAAAACTACTCTCAGTTACTACAGTTTCTGCTGAGTAAAAACTGCAAAGCTAAAAGAATTCAGGTAAAAGAGTTGAAAAGACTTCTGAAAGATTTCCAGCTCTGTGCAAATGAGGCTGATTTATTCCTTGGCTGATTAGCAACAAATAAAGATTGAAGATCCTCCTACAATGGGGCTGCTCTTGCAAGAACTGCTAGATGCAAGAAAGCATAGGCTGTTCCTGAACACGTGTCAACAATAACAAACCACCACTACCGGGCATGCAGTATCTTACTGGAGCTGCTCCTTGCTAAAAAAAAATAAAAAATATATACAAATATATGCTAGATTAGGTGATCCTGCTCTGGCAGGGGGGGTGGACTTGAAGATCTCCAAGGTCACTCCCAACCCCTGACACCCTGTGATACCTGTGATACCTGTGAAAACAAACTAAAACATTTTTTCTTATTAATAACTTCAGTGTTGTAGTTACATTTGTTAAAGAAAAAAGAATATTAAATTATACTGGACAAGGTGAAACTTTCATCCAGTTTAAGAAAAGATTCATTCTGGTTTTCAGTCTATCCTGTCCAGCCCCCCTAGATAGAAGATTCAAAGCTGCTTCAAAGAAACACAAGACTCTGAGAAGGAACCTAACACAATAAATAAATCTTCTTACCTGCTACTGATGAAATATTACTACAGTCTGAAAATTGAGGTCTTACAGTCCTGCAAGCTTCATTCCCACTCGAATCATAAAATGACACATTTTTGATTTTGGTATTTGCCTAGGATAGGCTTTCTATTCCTTTACATACTTTATCTCAGGAAGACACATACTCTGGTTTGGTGAATGACTTCTCAGAACCTCCAGGCCTATCACTTCATCTTGACAGTGCTGGGTAGTCTATGTAATTATAGGTTTCTTTCCAGAAGGAAGCCTTTTTGTTTACTTTACGAGAAGAAAAACAATTTAAACAAGAGTTTATAATAGAGATAAGCTCTGGATATATGTTTCAATAGATTCACTTTCTTGGCAGCTACACAGAAGTGGAACCATACCGCAATGCATTTCGATGCAGTGGCCAACAGCAGGAGCCTAGTGCAATGGAACAACCAAAGCAGCTGGAGAATTGCATAAATTTATAGATTAAAGGCCTGAGGGGATCATTGTGATCATCTAATCTAACCTTTTGTATAATACAGGCATGTACTTATTCTTTTTGAATTAAAGTATATATTTTAGGGCAATAACATCCATCAGTTGCCAGTGATGGAGAACGAACCAGTCTATGGTAAATCGTTCCAACACTAATTAACCTAACGGTTATAAATTATTTTTAGTCTGAATTAATCTCAGCTTCAATTTCCAGTCACTCTATTTATACTTTTATTTACTGAACTGAAAAGCTCATTATCAAAGCTTTGTTTTCTAATCTTTTACTCATTCTTGTGGCTCTTCTCTAGAGCATTTCCAAGTAATTCAGAGCCTTCTTGACTTTATATTCATATTAAGTTCATAAAGCTCATTATTTAACCCTGGAGCTTTTTTGAGTACTACTTCCAGTGAGTAACTTACATCTCAGTAATAATTTCCTCACAGAAAAATGTCTTCAGAATTGGACACCAATTCCAAAGAAGGTGAGGGTATTTTCTTCATCAAAAAAGTTACTTTTAAAAAAAGTTTCCCTTTTTTTCAAACTTACCACACTTTATTTGATCCTCACCTTTGTAACTACTATGGTACAATGTGTAATAATAACTGCAGATATACAGAGATTATATTAATATTGTATTTTCAAACATGCCAAAAGATTGATATGAGGTCTAAACCCTTTAAATTAGTTTTGTGATTTTTTTTTTTTTTTCTTTTTAGCATGAAATTTCATGGGTTTAAGATATAATTCTGACCCTGGACACTCCAGACAGATTTTTGATAAATACAGATTGGCCATTGACTATTATTTCTTATTCCCTGCCAATGTGATGATTCAGATACCTTTTTCACATTGTTTCCACTCTTCTCTAGACTTCAATGAATCAAACCAGGAGATAATCTCATAGGAATTGTGGCATTTTCATTCCTCTGTATCAAATCTAGTTATTTAGGCTGATGCAATATAGCGTTCTTATATCTTTGCCCTTTATTTTGTTCTGTCTCCATAAAAACAGATACTATGTTAATAAGATAAGAAGGATATAGGAAATGTAATTTGCATAGACCACAGGAAACAAGAGAATGCTCATCTGGCACAGTCTGGCCCTCCTTTTCCCACGTGCACGAGGCACAGTTGAAATAAGCGCAGAGGCTTTCGCTGAAGATGCTTTTGATACTGTTCTTCTCTGTCAAGGTTTAGAGACTAAGACTAAGGGATTATTTGCATTAACAGCAAAAGAATTGTTTAATTAATTGCAGAGTTAGAACCAGTAGCAGTTACATTCTGTAGCAAACGACACTGAAATAATGTGTGTTGTCATATAAAGGCCCAAGACCTTAAAACTGTAGACGGATTACAGAGTGCTACTTCTGGAACAAATGAAATATAATTTTGAACTGAAGACAAGATTTTATGGTACATAAGCACCTACATAGTAATGAAAATTTATCCTGAGGTGTAGGACTCTTAAAAAACACAGATCTAATTGTCTGTAGTAGCTTTGGTTTAAATTAGTGATTTACTTTGAGAACGTAACATTGAAAACCTCTGAACAAAGAAGATAGTTGTCATTATGACCACATGTCATTTTATGCTAAAAATTATTCTAAGAAATAAGGCCTGCTGTTACCTATAGTAAACAGCCCTTTATCACATGGAATAATAGATGATCTGACCTTTTCAGAGAAGTGGGTAGAGTTTTAATTTATACACAGGGTATACTTAGACAAAAATTATTTGGGTAAGTCTCTTCCTGATCAGATTTCTAATATTTATTCAGTTCTAATATGACTAACCTATAATAACTGGTAAAGAGATGATAGTTATTTTTCCTATGAAGCCTGAGAGTACTCAAGTTTGACTACCAGTTTTCAAACCTGCAGACAAATACTACAATGACTAAAAGCACTGTAGAAAAATGTTACTGCTTATAGGTGTTAATTTTGAAAGGAACTTTCTTTACAAAAAGCTGGCCATTATTTGATGCCTTTTGTAGGTGTTGAAAGTAACTAGGTCATTTTCTTGCATTCCCTGTAGATCCTTTCTGCCTTTAACTCTTCATAAACAAAAGCTGTCATTTTTGTTATGCATACTGAGATCTGGAAATGTATTCATTATGAGCCTTGCATTTTGACCAGGCAAAAAGTGGAATAAAGCTCAGTTGTGATTCACCATCTACAGAGATTTTCTCCCTAGTGCAAACTAATCTAAATGCTACATATATATATATCTCTATATCTCATTCGTATATATGGTAGCAGTTAGAATACATATTAGTATATATACTCTATATAGGTATAAATAGTAGTAGATATACACATACTAATTCAGAGTTACAGGAATCTTTTATAACCTATAACTGTAATGCCACTGTTTAAACATTTTACAGAATCTATTAGGCTAGGTATTGTGGTTGTACTAAGCCCATCTCCTTTCTAATTAACTCTCTCGAGATTTCATCATTTGTACACAATTCAACCATACGAAACCCATTGATAACAAGAGGAAATCTTCAAAATAACCTTTCCTTGAACTTAGGGTTTAACCTTCAAAATTCTTTTCTTATCAAACAACCTTAAAACTTAAGTATTCTGTTCCATATAATGTAAAGATTGGAAAATGGTTTTTCTATGAAATCATATGTGGAAAACATGTACATAATGAAAAATACATAATTACAGATATATGTAGCATAATATCTATATTAATATTTTTCTTTTACCCTCCACTGCTCTAAAAGATTCTTATTGATGGAAAAGGTTATGTAATTACACTTAAGGTAGCAATTGCCACCAGATAGATATAAAATTCAGGCAGCTCAATGACAATGTACTGCATAGGACACTATGCAGGTAACCAAAGATCCAGGACACTTCAACTTTCACACTACTCAGAAATAGAATACCAAAAGCCACAGTGAAAAAAGGCATGTAAATCAAATGTACCTGAATGTACAAATTCAATGGACAAATTCCCAGGCCTGCTTTGTCTGATCATTTGGATAACCAGCTCAATTCCAAGTAACGTGAGATCAGAAACCAGGTAGAACAGTACCTAAAACCTCCACGTGGCCTTCTTTACGGCATGCAGATACAGGATCAGGCCCTTGTAATTAAACATTAAGGAGGCAATGTCAAGAATTGTCTCCATAATATCTGCTAAATATTCAATGAGAAAGGAGTTGCCCAAGTTTAGTTTCTATTCAAGCCTGAAGAGATGCAAAGCCACCTTTTTCCTGCTACAGAGAACAGCAAGACTACCCTTCCTCAGTGCTGGTGAAGTAGGACAACTGTCCTGGTGGTTAGTTTCTAAGGCTGTTTACTTGTGAATTCTAGTAGCTTCTCACAAAATGATTAATTTTTGTTCAGTGCTGTATGACTATCCTTTGTCATGTAGAAATTCAGCTGTAGCTCTGCAGATATGAGCCACCTGTGGCCTACTTCTTACTGAGTTCTTGGTTCTTAGACGTGCAAATGTCCCAATCCACTGTTAGGATATCCCTGACTCCACAGGCTCCTGGAAGGTCGACAACGTAAACCTAGAGATTTAGGCAGTAAGGTCTGAAATTGGATCTGGATCTTTATCTTGCTACTCTTATATTAATAAGACTCAGTATTATTTAGATTTTAGTCTGAAACTAAAAGTTTTTAAACTATCTGCTTACACTGCATCACAAGACATATATTATATGATCTTTCCTGAAGTTTGCAGGTGCCGAAAGCAAAGAAAGATTTACCAGCTTCTCATCTGGGGACGGGGGGAAGGGAAGGGGAAGAGGCTGGGGGGGTGGAGGTTGAGTGGGGGTTCTTATTTGTTTTGGTGTTAGAGATCATACTTACAAGAAGTGAACAGCACAAGTCTCAGAAGCCATGAGTACTGTCCTCATAGCACAACTCAGTGCTATGTAAACACATTTGGATCTAATATGACTGTATCTCCTCTAGTAGCCTAGCTAATTAAGTTAGAGTTAGATCACCGGTTTATGCAGACAAACCTCAGAAGGCAAAATTTGTGCAGAATAGAATAATGAAGTGATTAGTTTACAACACATTACATTTTGCTTTTAAGCTACAATGATTTTTTTTTAATAGAGATTCTCAGCTTCTTTTTGTACAGCTGGCATCTTGAGAGCAGAATGGATTTATTTTTATTCAATTTTATAAATAATTTATAGAAAAACTACTTTTAGTATGATACTAAAGGTCAGATATTGGCTAAAATTGTTATTCTAGGTCCTTTTTTTGATGAATAAAGGGCTTTCTTAGTTAAGACTTTGGGTCAAACAGTCCTACTTGAAATCATAAATATAGCAGATCTAGACCTACTAATTATATTTTACAGTGACAGGAAATGAAAAACTCAACAATAACTAATTGTGCTAATATTTAAATACATACTAGCATTCAATCATTACTTAAGATTGTTTTGTATCAGTTTTGCAATTAACCAAACTTCATAGTTCGTTTTCACTTCTAACAAGTAACAGTTAAAATAAATTGTTCGAGTTTAAAAATCAAATTCCATCATTCTTCTAATGAATCACACCTCACGTTTAGCATTCTTTATTCTGGAACTAATTATGTGGTGCACACAAACATTCCTAAGATAAATGTTTATTACGGAAATGATAACACAACTGCAATATAATGGCAATATCATGATGCAATTACAATAAATCACTATAATCTGTGAAGTGTTTTGAGATACTTAGATATGCAGTACACTTCAGATACACCATGTTAGGTTGTTTCATTTATCTAGGCAAAGCAGAAATCTACACTCTTCCTATTATTATACTCCGGTTGTATATTGCTGCTATTATCTTAATGTCTGAGAGTTTCAGACCTTGAGCTCTTATTTTTTTTTCCTGGGTATTGCCAAAATCAGGAGGAAGAAATGGTGTTGGTCAAAGGACCTTTTAGCATTAAGTACAAGACATAAGACGACAGCTAGAGGCAGACCTTTGGAAAGCACGGGGAAACAGTAAGACAACGTTGATCAGCCGGAATGACTGCATGGTGCCCATACACCCCCAGTACAGCCCTTGTCACATTGTTTCCTAATCTGTGTAGAGGGGAAAAAATAACAGTTTTACAGAAGAAAAGAGAACGATGGATTAATTTAACAACTGCAACCACTAAGCAGTCAATTAATTAAAAACCCTTATTCACACATTTCAGTATGAAGCTTGAGGTTTTTGAAGTTGAGGGTTTTGCATTCAAATTGTCCCTTCGCTCTCCTCTGTGGTACTTTCTCACTCTGCCCTTTACATCTGGAAACATTTCCTTGGCTACATCCTCTTCCCTCACTAATTGGATACTTTCCAGAGACTCAAAAAAACCTAAAAGATATTCCCAAAATAGCTCTCAAAAGCCAAATAAACTTCAAGAAAAAAACACCAACCGCTCAGTTTTTCATGCATTTTCCAACCATCCAGCCAATCTATACTCTGGAAATCTGTATTTATATTCTCTAAGAATGGAACCTTCATCTCCATGTTATCTGCAAAGCACTCAGCACACCTGGGGTGTTAAATGAATAGTTATAATAGATACACGGGTGAATAGCGTTAAATGGCAGTGAGCACAAAGATACTCACTGGATCACCTGTTTTGACCAACCTGATTAATGTGGTAATTGTGCATGCATTATTTAGTGCACAGATTTTCCTCAGTGACAAAAGCCATATTGTGAGTGGCCACTAGTCCCATCCTGGCAATTTCACTGACATGCAACAACTTGCAGTGTTAAAATCCTTGTCCCATATTAAAAAGATAAACCAAGCCGTATTTTCTTTTGTTGTTGCAAGTGAAAAAGGAATTATTAGGCAAAAAGACAGAAAAAAAATTAGTACTAATTTCTTATTCTATCTTCTCTTGTATTTGAAGGGAACCAAATTTAGTATCCTTGCTTTCTGAAACCTTCGGCCTCCTAACTAGCTTAATTGGTCTCTGTTCATTTCTTACTCAGATCATTTATAAACTGCCTCCATGGGCCCTGCTGCCTTTTCAAAGCAGCATATGGTCCCTCCATTCATGACAGTCACAATTTCTATTAGTGAGTAAAGGAGGAAAAAAAAAGTTAATGTCACATTCAGACTACCACAGAAAAAGCCTGAAACAAAATTTGGGATTCAAGAGTGAAAGTATCAATAGCAACAATAACTCTGAAGCATCACCCATGCTGTGTGATTTATGGTACATTTTTTTGTACAAAGTATTTTAGTATCTTATGTACTGATATTAGGCTATATTAAAGGAAAAAAAAAATCATGTTTAAATACACCATAATATGCATCTGTTGCCTATGTTGTTGGAACATCAAAGATTGTCTTTCTTGTTGTGCTTTTACATGTGATTAAAAAAAAAAAAACCCACATAGTTCTTTAGATTTAAATAGAGCCAAGATCAATTAATAAAAAAGGAGCATCTTGGTATTGAAGTGATTAACTTACAAAATGCAGAAGAAAAGCAAAAAAAAAAAAGAGTTCAAATGCTGAGAGTGAGTGTCCCATGACAAAAGATTAAAAACCACAACTAGAAGACTACAACATGAGTCACAGTTATCCTTAGCCCTAGCTTTTATAAACTACGTTACAAGAAGGATTGCATTTTATTAACTAATCAAGAGTGATTTGAATTTGGATTTTAACTAAGCAGAAAAATGTTGCCACGGTTCTAAAAATGAAGGCTCAGATCATAGAACCCAGTTCCTGTCAGCAGTTACCAACCACAGATATCTAAGGCAATATCTAAAACCCACAAATTAAATACTCAGTACATCAGAACTCAGCACATCATATGGGTCTCAAAATACTTCTTAATATCCAGTAGAAATCCTATGGCCTGTAGTCTAAAATGTGAAAGACCACACACTTTAACAAGGCATCAGAAAAAAAGACTCAAAGGTGGCCTTTTAGGTCTCTAATAACAAGAGGTGAAAATGCCAAAACTATATTAGCAAGTGCACCATATTAATTATATGAAAACTAAAAAGAAGAAACAAACAAACAAACAAAAAAAAAACAAAGAAACAAAAACATCCTTGCTAATATAGCCCAAGGAGAAACTCCTGCCTGTCCCCAAATCTGCTGACCACTTGAACCTGGAGTGAGCAAGGCAGAACAGTCGAGTCCTTTCGATGTATTACAGAAACAAAGACATCAGCCTAGCAGAAAGTATCAGAGGAGAGGGGAAGAAACAATAATGCAGAAGACAAAATATACTTTAAAAAGGGAAAAGAATTTTTTCTAGTCTTTTCAGGTAACTACGCCAGATTATAAAATTAAGATTATTAATTCTGCTTGTCTTCACATGCTTTCAATAAAATTGTGCTCTGTTAGTAATAACTTTATGACACAGCATAAGTTGATGGACCATTACTGTATTTCACTGAATTAATTCACCTTAAAACACTGATCAGAATGAATTTTCAGAATTCCCATTTGTCTGCTGGAAGAGGATTTGATCCTCTTCAGATAGATTGTTTCTCTAATAAGACTAAGCAGGCTCCATTTCCTCAGAAGCAAGTATTCAAACATTTTTTAAATTCTTCCAATATTTGTGACTAGCTGTGACTAGTTCCAACATTTATAAAAAAAATAATACATGGGGATATTATCAGACTTAGGAATGCTCATGGTTTAATATTATTTTGTCTACTCTACTGACATATTTTAAATGACTATCAAAAATAAAAATATTTTTAATTTCTGGGTTTGTTCTTAGATTTTTATGTTTCTTTTTTGATAGTTAATCTATTTAGCTTCACTCTGCTAGCCAACTTGGATGAAAGGTTAACACATTGCTAATTGAGATATACTGGATATTACTTTGAGCAACAGAGGCAACTTTTATGGATGGTGATATGAATTCAATAAGGCTGAATTAGCATGAAATAAGGCTAATTTAGTGCCTGCATATTTATCAATTGATTTCAAATTTTCTTCTTTAATGTTTATTCCTTTCATTCAAGAAAATAACCGTTTGTTCTGTTTGCTATACAGAACATTAAATAACTTGTTTCAGTCCAGTAAAAGCACTAGAGGTATGTCAACTTCAGAACTTCTGTATTACAAAGTCCTTCTCTTTTCACCGTAGCTCACCATCATTCTCACTGCGTCACCATTCATATGGATTCAGAAATAAAATACTCCTACAGCTGAATTTTGTCTTGAAATCCCTTTAATTAATATGCTTTAGATCTATTTCTAAGCCATTGACATTATTCATAAAATAACTGGTTCAAGTACAAAGAGAAACTGACTCTCTAATCTCCTATATTTAGGATATATACACAAATACATTATGATTAAGTTATTTAACCTATTTTAAGAATGACAAAATACAGCTATGCATTTTTAAGAGGATGCAGAAGAAAATAGGCACTTAGAAGATATGTGCATGGTAGGGATCTATTATTAAATAGTTCCAAGAAAAGATAAGGTTTCCTATACACAGATACAGTTCTTATTTCTCAGTAATTTTATACAGGACAAATTTGTTTCATACAATAAAAATTATAATAGAAACATAAATTTTAATATAATAGGCCATATTTCAACAAATTCAATTTGCATTACCTCAGTGCAGGTGGTTATTTATTACAGTGTATATACACATAATCTTGATGTTTTGAAGGTGACTCAGACTGGCTGAGTAAGTAAGCCAGGGACAGCCAGTGAAAGCATTTACTCAGCATCTAGAGTACATATTACAAGCTCAGCTCTGCATGAAGGGCAATTTGGACCATGAAGAAGCAGCAAACTGAATCAAGGACAAGTGTAGTTTACTATTTCCAATCTCATGAACTGAGAAGAAAATTTCATTTCTAAAGGATAAAAAAAAATAAATCTAAAGATAAAAACTTAGTTCACAAAAACAGTTCAAGTACAGCCCTGAGAATTTAGCATCATCCATAATGAAAGTATATCTATTATTGTATGGCTAAAAACATAACAGCTTGTGTTTTTCAGAAAATGAATTCAAGGCTAAAGGATTTGTTTTACAATTCTTTTTTTTTTTCCCTTTTCTTTTAAACAGAAAGCTATTGGATTTTATGCCACTGCAACTTAAAAACCTACATAGCCTGGTAGCAGTGGGGGAAAAGTGAAGGAGAGACAACTAAAAAGATCTAAACTAAACTTCTAAAAGAACTAAAAAGGAAAGACAGAGAGGAAAAGGGAGGGGGGAGATGTTTGAATCTAGAAGGATTGATCGAATCTGAAAATAGAAAGAAAAAGAAGGTGTAAGAAACCGAAGGCGAAGACATAGATGTTACTCTGATTTGGACCAAACGTGTTTCTTACTGACTTCAATATAAGTAGAACACATCATTTTGGCAAAGAGGCCCCCACAAAACATGTTAACAAAATCTACATAATTGCAATATATTTACCCAAGAAACAGCATTCCCCAAATTTGATTCATTTTTAGTGACAGTTAAAAAATAATATATCAAGTTTACTCACATTTATATACTCACAATATACTCACAGGTTGTGTATTTTCCTTATTTAACACAAAGAAAACTCAGTTACATTAGCTCTTAAGTAAGATTTGTCCATTAATTACTTTGTCCCAGTCTCCTTGGTCTAGCTGATACTGCTGATGTACTCTGCTACTACACTGACAGTCTCTATTGTAATGCTTTGGCAGTAAGACCCATTTAAATCGATAGATATACACGTATGAAGGAAAAGGAATTTAGGTCTATCATTACAAGTATTATCTCAAATCGAATGACAGAGCAGCAGCACTAGCAGTTCTAAACTGGAGGTGTTTATTTGTGCAAAAGAAATAACTGTTAAGAAATAGATAACCCATTTTAATATGATACCTGCATTAACTTATATGCACGTATATAGTACTTGGAGAATACAGTATGTACTACTGTCTTCTTTTTAGAACCAGTGACACTGAAGTAAAGATATGAGTAGCCCTGGAATCAGAGTAAAGATGGAATCTGAGCTGAGAATTTCCTTCTTCCTAACTTTTAGGCTCGCATGCCTAGCACTATTTTTGCAAGATATTGATATGCTTTGATTATGTTATATCTTATCACACATCATGATTTTCAAACTTAGAAAATAACAAATGAAGCTTTCAATCAAATATGACAGAGTTCAGTCAGGATGATGCATATATTCTGGCTTTAATCCAGTAAAGTCTAATCATTTACAACACAAGCAGACTTATGCTGATGCTGGACACACTTACTTAAGTGTAAGCTTAAATTCATTGCTGAGTAGGCCCCAGTTTGCACAGTTTAGCAGCACTGCTTCCAGACTTATCTTAATTCTCAAACTTACTAGTTATCCCAACAGTAAGTAGTTTTACTTGGCTATTTGCCTTGATCAGGTTTCCACATGTGAATTAAGGTTTATAAATTAATCCTTATTATTATCACTTGTCAACAAGAGTATGTGAAACTATGCTAATTTGAATGCAAGTATGGTTGCACTATCCTGTTTGTACATATTTCATTGTGAATATTTTACATTGTTCTATATGCAAGCCAATTTTAATGCAAACTATTTAATTTCCCCTAGGTAATGAGAAGGTAAAGGAGGTAATCAAGATGTAAATCAAGATTCTGCTGTTTTCCCACTAGTACAAATGCCACATGGATTAAAGTTTGATTTACCAGGAAAATAGGCGTTGTTCTAAGGCAAATCACCTCCGACCTACCATGCCGAAGAATAAGGTCCAACTTTGGCACTTTGGACAGGATCTTGTCTCTTGCAGATACCTAATGATGGGCTGTAATTTTCCTAGGCAGTTCACTCTAGTGATTCACCACCTTTACAGCTAAACATCTTTACCTAATACCTATTCTGAATTCTCCCTCAACATTTCCAACGTGCTGGAGCATTTAAAGTCCACTACTTACTGTCCCAGGCTGCATGGGCACCTGCAGGAGCACAGGGTAGGTGAGTGGGGGGATGGAGAAGAACTTACAGCTACAAAGATGCTGAAGGAACTGGAGCATCCCTTATGAGGAAAGGCTGAAAGCCCTAGGGCTGTTGAGCCTGGAGAAGAGAAGCCTGAAGAGGGGATCTGAGGAATGTTTACAAATAGCTGCAGGGTGGGGGGCAAGGAGAAGGGTCCAGGCTCTTGTCAGGGGTACCCTGTGACAGGATGAGAGGTGATGGTAGCAAGGTGAGACACAGGAGGTTCCACCTCAATATGAGGAAAAACTATAAATTACTGCACCCGTGTTGTAGGCTATGCTTCTGCTTATACACCCCAGCATGCTATTTCCTCTCTCCAAGTGTAGGATCATTTTGAAGTCTACTTCTGTCCCTCGATAATCTTTCCTAGAATAATGTCTTCACACAGCAATTCAGTTCTGCCATCTAAGTTTAATGAGGAACAGGATGCCTCAGAGTCCCACCCAACATTCTTTCAGTTTTGACTGTGAACCATTAAGAACCACTCTCTGGACTGTTTTCAAAGCAATGTTGTATCAGCCATAATAGAACTTCACCTATATCTTACTTCCACATTTTATTAATGATAACAGTGTTAGTACCAAGGAACAAAGCTCTGTTAAACCAACATTATGTATCATCTATTATTTGTTCTCCAACCACAAATTTTATCAAATATTCTTTTTTAAACCAGTACAGGCTTTGGTGTTGAATTTGTACTGCAGATTCTATTGGATGTCACAAAACTATTGTGGATATCCCATAACTATAAGTGGATGTCATTATAACTATTTCACTTCAGAATTGTTTTATATAAAGAGTAAAGTTAAAACATCTACCACTTAACTATAAGAAAAACTTACAAAGCATTCTAACACTAACTCTCTTTTGTTGAACAAAAAGAATCATATTGCTTTTACAGTTTACTGTGGGGAATCTTTTCTCTTCAGAGACAAACAGACAATGTCTGGCAAGAACATAGATGGGGAAAAAAATGCCATCCCTAGTGCTTCAGCATTCACTAAGATGTGTCAAGTTTAAATGAATAATAATAAAACAAACAAACAAACAATCTTCTTCCCTTATGGGGGATCAGTTTTGAAAAAGAACAGTCAAATGAGCACTTTGCAGAATGCAACACAGTGCTTGGAATCTACAAATAACAGAGTACTTTCCTTGAACATCAAATACAAAAATGCACAAGTTAATTTCTCCAGAAAAGAAATAACGTTTGTCAGCCAGGTTCTGTTGCCTTATACAGTATCTCAGAGACCTAATGGTATTACTTTAGCAACGTTGTTGTTGGAGTGGAGATGGGCCCAAATTGAATTCAAATACCCTTGAGCCTCACTTAGCTGGGAAATAGGCTAGGACACAGTTGTTAGACTGGGTCAAAGAGGAAAAAGGTAGAAGAGAGCTCAGAAGTGCTTGAGGGAAGAAAAGTGAAAATGAAATGGATTAAACTGTAAACAGAAAAGAGCAACCAAAGAGGATTGTTTTAAAGGAAAATGCTGAAGAACAAAAGGCTTTTCAAAATGTACAAGAAGTGGAAGTAATCAACTATAAACTACTCAACTATGTTGCATCCCAGGCTCCTCACTTCTAATCTTACAAGTATTTAGTGTTTGTGTGAGTAAATCACTGGTCTATATATTTGATTAACTCTACAGACTATGCAGAGTCTCTATTGACTTCAGTAAGACTACTTCCAGTATGGAACAGAGATGCATAGATCTTTGCAGAAGCACACCTTTCCAATGTCCTGAAAACAAACCCCACAGGCATGTTAGCTCTGCCTGGCAAGTCTTCTGAACATCCTCCGTATTCAAACCTAACAGTCTGTCATTTCCAGGGAATCTTAGAAACGGTTAAATGGAAGAAAGAGATTTTTCCTTCTCCTTTAACAGATTAACTGTGGCAAGTATACGCAATCTTCATTCTTCTGTCCATATTTTCAGTAATATTTAATGACATCTAAAAAAGTATTTTTTGATGTTTCAAGCAAAGTGAGAAAGGTATGTTAGGGTCACTAATTTTTTTTTTTTTTTTTTCCTATCAGGATTAAGGTCTGCTTGTCCTCAGTTCAGAATTTCTGCTCAGCAACTTGTGCATTACCCTGGCTGGTGAAGGGAGAAGAGCCAGGTTGGGGGGGAAATAAAAAGAAAAAAAAGAGGTCATAATTCCAGCTACAAACAGGACAGCAGCCTCAGAAGGAACCCAACTGTGTTCACCTGTTTTACTGAACTGTAAATACCATCCAATCATGATCCTGAATTTTAAAAGGCTTTTCTTGTAATGATCATGAAAAACTGAAGAATTTCATGTGTCATATGACAGTGAAAAAAGAAAACTCTACTTCCCTACATATGCCTGTTTATAATTGAGGTAGTAATTATACCAACTGCCTGCAATACATCCACTAGCTACACATTCTGAGCTGCCTTTCTCCAGTTAACATTTTTGTGACTGATATATACAAACAAATAGAAATAGCTCCTGCTCTGCCAGTAATTTTTATGACAAGTATCTCACTCCACAATTACTTAATGTGCACTTCCTCACTATTTTAAGTATATCAGTCTTAGAGACCAGTCTCTGGAGATGACAAAGACCTGGCGTTTGGGACATATTCATTTTCATGGGAGATTTTCCACAATTTTGTTACCGGTTGAGAACATTCTGTGACAATCACCACAGAATGTACTGGGATTTTAAAAATGTTGTTGCTAAGGAAGTTAAAAATGTGGAAAAAAAACCTTTACAAAGAGTTGATTTTTCTGTGCTTTCATTATTTGTTCTACACATTATTGGCAAACATGCAGTTCTCAGCTCCTAATATTTACAAGTACACATATACTTTGAGTTAAACTATGTAATACAAAAAGAGAACCCTGGTTTTGTTGAGAATTCCATTCACTAGAACATCTTTTCCTCTTTTTCCATCTCTTTTAGAACCAAGACTTCTGTAATTTTACCTTTTCTATGTATAATATTTACATAACATGAGGGAGCAGAACCAGAGGAAGCCTTTTTCCTGTGAAATTAATGTGAATGGTAATGTTGTAGAAGATTACTCAGGCAAGAAAGACAGGCCACCAGGAGAGTGCTACAAACATATGGTTTGAAGTGGGTTTCATCCTCCATCGTCCTAGACAAAGCTATTTTCTGGCTAAAGTGCCGTCAGATGTAACTCCAGACTGTGAAACACAGGAACATAATTAAGGCTTACAAAACTGTCAATTGTTTTATTAAAAATGAATAAATAATCTTTGACTGCCATGTAGTTTGAGCCTAACATTACAACTGTAGTAGTTCAACATTACTAATATAAGTGTTTAGCAGATGAAATACAACCTCTGTTATCTAACAAGACAAGGAAATCATAAGATGAGAAATGAAAAACAAAATGCAATCTAGTCAATATATTTAGTCAATACTTTTATCTCTGAAAAAGAGTCCCATAAACTTTAAAATTCACCAGTGATCAGAATCTTGACCTTATCTGTATATTCAGAGAATCATGTGTCCATCATCAGTCCTTCTGGCATTACTAATTAAAGAATAATCCACTGATTTACCAACACGGGCTGGAATATAAAAGAATTCCGACAAAACTGCTTTGGAATGAATAGCCCTGCAATTCTAAAGTCCCAATTCACTAGGCCATGATAACTTTAGTGCCATTTGGTGGAATACACAATATAGATATCTGTAAACACATTTAATATGCAAATGGTGATATAATTATGTTTAATATCTTTCCTTAAATTTTAGGTCATTTAATATAAATATGATCCAATAATTTTTTATAATATTATAAGGGCACTGTATGCTCTCCGATTAAAGACGCAATAAAGAGGCTCAACGACATGAAAGCAAACATGTCCTTCTATTTTCAAAAGTCAGAATTGTAGCTATACATACACAATTCTTACACAGAGAGTGGAATATTTCTGGAATTGTGACAGCACAAGATGGGTAACAAGTTTTCCATCTTCCTTTACTAATCAAGCAAGGAATAAAGGAATTAAAAAGAGATTGAAGCAATTTTAGTTTTAGGAAAACAGAATGAGTGTTATGGCTGAAGTTGTGTAGAAAATGCCAGTCAGTTATAAACAGCCATTTTCTCTAATGGAAAAAGACATAATGATACCCAATGGTTAGAAGCTGAAACTAGACAAATACACACAAGAAATAAGGAACATTCTGTTAATGAAGATAATTAGCAACTATAACAACTTATTGAGCAACTACGACAATTTCTTCACAATTTATAGATGTTAGATAAAGCATCGGTCATTTTTTCTAAGACAGCTGCAACTGTAATGATCTTTATCTGTACTGGTTCCTCTCTGAATTCCTTTTTAACACTGGCACGGTCTTACTGATGCCTTTTATGATGGCACTAGAGTTATCGTCACTTCATATATTCAAGATCATTTTGATAAACACAGCATATTGATGCCTGACAGTCACAGCTGATCAGCTAATATGCTCAACCATTTCTCATCCTTTGTGTTTTGCAATTGATGGTTTCCATTTTATGACAGTTTCATGTTATTAACCACTAAATCTTATAGTTCACACTGTCATACCTTACCGCTTAAGTTCCCTGTGGTCCTCTATCTTTATCTAGTCTGACCCTCACCTTCAAAGGCCACAGCTTCCCATCTTTACATTATTGTTGAAATTTCATTGGTGCAATCCAATTATGACAAAACTACTACTGAAAATACCAAGACAGACCAGAAGCAGATGAAAGCTGTTTTCCACTGAAGAAACCCCTGAACTGTCGCTCTGAAATTCTTCCTAACTCAAATAAAAGGAAACCTAAAATACCCCACAGGAAGCAAAAGAAAATAGGAATGCTACTGTATTTCTATTCACAGGTAAAGAAAGACCAGAGACGTGAATTACACTTCTTGTTTGAATGGTTTTCTGTGGCTGAAATTGTTTACTGAACAGAGTTCTGTATTACTGCAGACTGACAAGGCACTTTTCCAGAGCATACCTTCATAGAAGACAGTACCCACATCCCCATTTATATGGGGCAGAGGAGTGGACAGACAGAAAACAGCCAGACTGAAGGGCCTCCGCAGGATCATGGTGAGAAAGTAAAGCAAGTTGTAAGTTGTCCTCCAAGAGGTAGAAACTAAAGACTGGGTTGTCCAAATAGCCACTTGAAGCTTGAGCAAGGTTACCTGGTGCACTACGTGCATCCTTGACTCACACACATACATTCTGGTTTGCAGGATCAGGATGATGGTGTAAAATTTTGCAGAATTTCCCTGCAATATGTGAGTTGAATTAAAAAATGGAACACCCTTTGGCAGTGGCAAATATGATGAACTTAAAAGCAACAAAATACAACAAGAAAATAAGAATCAGTGTCACTGTCTGGGAATACATTTTCGCAGACATAAACAACCCCTCAAATTTGGAGAAAAATTCACTCTGTGATATCATCTATACATTGGTAATTTGCATCATGAAACATAATGAGAGCTATTTAAGAAAATATTTTTCACATTGCAGGAAATAGTGTTTATTAGAATGGAAGAAGAGTTTCAAAAGGAAGGCAATCTTGTAAAGAAATGTCTCTCAAGTCATCGATAGCTTAAGTTCAGCAAAAGCATTACGTGGTGCTTGTTTCTAAAGTCTCTGTTTTTCAGCTTTTATATATGGCAAACATTTTCTTTATGGTTTAATTTTCTTTTAAGGGCTTCTTATTTTTATACTCTCATTTTTTTTATACAAACTGAAATAATGTTATTACCTTATATTCACAGTTCTAAAATCTTTCAGTACCTTTGAAGTGTTATTGTCCTCATTAATATACAGCACTTTCCAATTTAGTACAATGTAAGAATGTAATTTAAGGTCTATTCCTCCCCCACATCATTTATAAAATTGTCAAATAAAATTAGACTTATCACTAAACCTGGCAGTTCTTTAATGAGCAGTTCATCTTGGTTGTAATTATTTTTTTGTTTATGTAAGTTCAGTAATTTTTCACTCCATGTCCTGCAAATTATTTTAATTTTTTACATTTTACCCATTGGAAATCACAAATATTTTCTATTTTCAATTTGTAATTTGTATCTACCTCGTTGCATACATTGGTTTACACCTGTATAAAAATTTGAAGAAATAATGAATACTATGAAAGCACTTAGTCCAAGTTTCAGATTTGAAGGAAAAAGGATGGATGATACCAGAAATACAGAACATTTCAGCGCTGTATAAGGTACAAAATGTTACTATCCAGAGTGTAGAGCTGCTGCTGCACAAACTGCAGCTTCCTCTCTTGTTAAGACTGTATTTTGTTATAGGCATGTTTGGCTTTGATGAGAGGTGGTGGGCGATTCCCACTGGTTTTGAAGGCACTGAAAAAAACTAACTTAAAATGTCTTCTGCATCTTTGGTTATTACTATTCTAAGGAACTTTAAAGGTCATGTAAATAATAGCTACATTTATACCAAATTTAAGTTATTTTTCATTTAAAACTCTTTAAGTTATCTCTACAACTAAAAATCTTGAGGTCATACAGCCTTCACAGTTGAAGGGTAAGCAGAAAGCCCAGTTTTCAGACTGTGGTATCTTATTTTTTTGCGGTTTGTTTCTCATGTCACTAAAAAAAACATTTTTCATTGTCTATTACGGCACCTAAACAAGCACTGCACTATCTATTTATATTTTCTATTCATGCATCTGCTTTGATATTCACCTTTGACTATCAATATTCTACTTATTAATCCATGACAAGCTGTTAACCACTAAATGGAAAATGCTGGCAGTTGTTATAACATTATTGTGCTCAATCTATTCTAAGTTTCTCAGGTCACCTTTCTGCACAAACAAAATGGTCTTAGTGAATTGTATCGCGCTACAGTGTAGAAAGAAAGATACTTTCAGGGATTTTAGTAGAAGATTACGAATAATTGTGAATTTTTAAAATGCATCTCTCTTGTCTCAAAGGATTCACACAGAGAATGTCAACTGAAACTCAATATTATGAGAAAGAAACACACTCCACAGATTTCCCATACTTGGAATAACCTGAAACAACACTTCTGTGGCAACCAACCTTGCAGTGCTGTTTCTTCCAGTGCTTTACTGCTCAGAGGCTACCCAAGAAAATAAGAGGTCATAATTTCTCACATTACTTTCTTCTTTATATCTTATGATTTTGAGATTATAGTTGATATTAATAGGAGTTAATTAATTTATTGCTCAAAGTAAATTCTTGCCATAGACAATTCTTTGTACAATACTGGCTGTATTTCAACCTTGAATTACAATTCAAGTGTTCTAAGCTAGTTTAAGGTACTGAAGATTGGCACCTGCTATTCTGTGTGAGCCAATAAATACATACACACAAACTTGAACTAGCAGACTTATGTGACTATATAGGTACTCCCAAAATATATCAGTTCAAATATTCAAAAGACTTCCAATATCTTTAATTAATAAGTGAATAAAGAAGAGACTTTCATCTGCAGCAAAGAGAAAAAAATGCAAAAGACCCAGACCAAATACAAAAATTAAAAATATATGTATATATATTTTAAAATCTATTATTTCTTCTCATGCATGCTCAAGAAAGAGGAATTCAAGTAGAAACAAGAAGTTATGAATGCAGGTTCCATAAGCAGGAAAGAAGGCAGTTATCTTTAGGGGAGATTGAAAGGCCTGACTCTATTGCAGGGAAGAAGGAAGTCTGGAAATGGATATGACTGTTCTCCATAAATACCTAGAAGAAACAGCAGGGAAGCAGAACTGCCAGGTAATCTTAAGAAGAGTATTAACAAAAGACCAAATGGGTATTAAGTGGTTATAAACACATTTAGTTAAGAATTTAGAGGGCCTCTAACTTTTTCAGTGGACTAACATCTGGAACAGGCTTGCTAAAGGGATACTTCATTTTTACAGTTAGCTGGCTAAATTTAGGAATTTGTGATAAAAAAAAATTCATCTGTCTACAACAGAAGCTCTTTTCTGGTCCAGCACTGCTTCAGCTCTGTATATTTGTCGCAGGGGGCAGGATGGTGGAGGGATATATAATCATTGATCACTAAGGAAATTCTCATTGTGTCCTACTTTCCCTACTTTCTCAAATTTTAACCTTTTAAAATCAAAATTGTCAGTTGTTCATCACTGTATTTGATTCAGCTTAGAATGAACTGATACAACATTCTCCTCCACAGTTAGCACTTTTTTATTTGATGTATATCAAAACAGTCTATATCACATGAGTTTTCTTTTGATTTAGTAGCAAGACAATGTTCCTGTACAGAAGTGCCAAATTATTTTCCTATCTGATCTTGCTCTTGGGTAGTAGAATCCCTCATGGAGACAAAGCAACAGCTAACTGTTCAACAAGCCTAGCCAAATCATAAATACAGCACTGGTTTTCTCTAAGGACAAGAAAAACTATCCAGCAAAAAGCAAAATTGTAATTAGCAATGTGCCGATTGAACTGGATTCCATTTTCCTAGCACTCAAAATAAATTAAAAAAAAAAAAAGAAAGTATTGTATTGGTTATGTAAATTATGTAATATGTAACTATGCTATTTTTGACTCTGATGTGGATTCTTTTAAACAAAAGATTAGCCATCATCAGTCTCCATGCTTTTTAAAGCAGTATATTGTGTAACAGAGATAGAAGACACCTTTGCATATCGCGTTGCTTAGAGCTGTTAAGCCATACCATAAAATCTATGTAGGAAGACCACCCTGGCACCTAGAGTCAAAATGATCTCTTATTTTCCGTGTTGAGAATTTTCTTTCCAAATAAAGTACAATTACAAAAAACTGTTCAGAAATGTGTTTTCTACCCTAATGTTCTACAAATTGAATATTAGAAATGATGCTCAGCCTTTCAGAAAGAAATCATTATCTAGTCATTAACTTTTCTTTTACCCTTCCTCTCATCTTAAAAACCAAAGTGTAAATGAAACTGTTTAAGACACTATATTGCATACAACTAAGTAAATGCCCACAAAAAAAATCAGCAAATAGGAAGGTGAAACATAATTATGGTCATTTACAGTTTTATTTCTGACATCAAGCACCGAGTCTGCTCATCCACTCTTCTATGGGCAAACACCAATTTTTAATTAATTCACTCAATTAGAGAGTACAGGATGAGGAGCACAAGTCAAGCTGTTGAACACATTCAGAGCAATTACATTTTAAAACAACAGAAAGATAGTGAACATGTATCTTATTTAAGTAAAGTAGGAATCTCGTTAACTTGGAAAAACATTTCTCATCTTTAGAGAGAGGCAGAAGCAACAGTTACTTAACAAAGGGAATACTGAACGTTACAAGTAGCACAGCACATGTCATACAAATAGGGGTAGTGTCGATTAGTGGGGTTGTTAATACAGCAGCAGTAGTGTCTGTAGAGAGAGGCACTATTGCACAGTTCTCTTTGTTTCGGTATAAAAGTCAGATTCGGTTACTTTTCAAATATATTTGTTTGGCTCTCAGCTACTGTTTCTGTACATGCACACGGGTGTGCATGCTCCTCCATACACTACTTTGAAGAATTTTGTCTGTTCTTGCATTAAGTACAACCTATCCAGAATGTCAAGCACTAATCTTCAAAAAGCTGCACAGAAGCTGAGCATGCAAAAATGGGCAAACACACTGCTCAGCCTGCAGGACTTGCTATGTTTACAAAAGAAGGCTTTTATACACACTCATCTAAATCTGAGTGGGCAGCCCTGGGAACCTGACCAACATGTTTCTAAGCTTTTAAATGCATTTGTAGTATAGACAATGATGATACATTTACTTAATAGGTTCATGTGTTTAAATAACCGACATTCAGCAATAAACATACTTATTTTTCACTTGCACTAAACACTACAAATATAACTAAAACGTTTTTCCATGGATGCTACCGAGGGATCAAATTCATGCAATCATTGTCTGATGGGAAAACTTACCTCTTAGACAGAACTTTATTATAAACATCTAATGCTGTTCAATCTTGGTAAAAAAAATGCATAAAATTCAGCTTCAAATACAGTTTGGGACTCTTTTCATCATGTGACATACACCCATGATCCTTCCAAGTGGAATAAGGTGCTTGCAGAGAACGGAAAAGATGTGTCTGTAAGTCTTGAGAATGTACAGAGCAAACCATAAGAAAGACTAAAGGTGTAAAAATAAAGTTTCTTAATTAAAAAAATTAAGTCATCAAGATGGAAGCCCTCCTATATTTCTGCCTTTTCTGTGACTACTGTATTTTATTACAGCAAAGCATAATTTTACATGAATTTCTTTCTGCTTGGTTTACACGTTCAAAACATGCATAAAAATACAATAAAAGGGGGAAATGCAGTTCATTTACAGTTCAGTGCTGAGAGATCTATCATCCATAGTGCTCAAGCTGTAAGCACTAACAATTTCAGAGTGAGGCCATTAGTGTATATGGTGCACACCACTTTTTTTTTCTTTCTAATGAGAGTGATACAAGCTACCGTGGCTTCATAAGTGAGTGTGCTATTGTAAAAAAAGACACGGGATTTAACTGGATGTCTTAGCACACCTCATTGCCTAAAGTAGTTAACATGAAGCTATATTTGAAAGTAAAGGCCAATAACAATATTTTTTTCTTGATACAAATTTTCTTGTTTACACAAATATGGTGCAGTGGACTGATTCTTATTATGCCAGCAAAGACTCAGGGTAGCTACGACACAAAAGTCAGTGTGTGAGGACAATACAAGATAGCACAGAACAAAAACTCAACGTGTTATTTGACACCTTCTATAAACTCTGAAATTTTGCTATTGTAAATGTTTCAAAAACAAAGATTAAATTCAAACCAGGTTTCTTGTCAAATCTCCTTCAGACAGAACAGCATATTTCTTTAATACAGCTGTGACCATCTCCTAACCTATTACATTTTTACCTTCTCAGAAGGAAGATGATTTTTTTTTTCCAAAATTTAGGATTATTTTTTTTTATCATGACAAAATGTAAACAAATAAGGGTGACCACAGCATGTCCTTTTCGATTATTCTTTTTACTCCAAATATAATTACTATTTTTCCCAAGTGGCCTGCTCCATATTGGTAATGAAATAAAAAAAAAAAACATCCCACTAATACAACACCAAATCCCGAATAACCACCTAGCTTCTACTGATGCAATAAACATGCAGCATATTTCAGTTGTTCCTAGTCAGGTAAGTTCCTAATACAAGAATGCTTAGATTCTCTTGGTAGAATTATACGATTTCAAAGACGGACCTCGTTTATATTGAGGAATACAGTGGCTTATGGAGAAGAAAGGGTATAAAACAATTTTAAAAACACAAAACCTTATGTGGAAACTCTTAATTGAATTACTGCCTCATATAAATCAGGTTTATATTGAATTATATAAATAAACATCAGATTATTAAATCAGATTGTGAACACGAGGTCATACGCTGGTTTAACTAAACTACCTTTTTAAACCCGCTGAAGTTAAATGTAGTAAGTTATATTTGGGGTTACCTTAGAACTCTCAGAGCCTAACACAGTGAAAGCACAAGCCACGTTAGCTTGCCTTTCTACATCACCATTGCATCTAGTTAGCAGGGCTCATTGAAAGAGCTTTAAACTGGATGGGAAGGGGGAAAGAGATAAAACCAGGCTCACATAGAAATAAGCCTGGATGTAACTAAAATTATCAACTGAGTGTTTATACCCAGATAAAATGTTAAATTAATGTAGTTTATTTACACATGTTGATGTAGATATGTGTAGCAGTGCTCACACTATAGCTTTGGATAATCAAAATGCCACTCTTAAGAGAACTAGGAATCAAAGCTTGGTTTTGGAGAGCAATATAGTTTATCCTCCAAATATCTTCCTATAGAGAGAAAAAAGTGAAAAACAAAGAAATAGAAATGATAAAATGCATTTTTCTGTGATACTACACTAGAAATCAAGATTATAAAGGCCAAGAAATTTCCAGTCAGGACAAAAGGCTTTTTAAATCTTTTAGATCTTTTGTTGTGCTTGTGATTACAGGTTGAAATGATTGATTTTCCTCTATGACAGTATCTTAAATTGTGTGTCACACAGTCAAAATTTAAAGCTTGATCGGTCCACAGTACAATCTTAAAATCATTCAAAGAAGCTCAAAATTTAATTAAGAAAAGCATTAGACAAATTAAGACTAAATGGTAGTATAAAATATTAAGGTAAAACATGTATTAGTGTGACATTTGCATTTTTATGAAGTATGAATCACAAAGAAATAAAAACTGCTGCTAAATTTCTGTTAAGTCCCTTTTAAAAATCTCGTTTCCATGGCAATGCTGAGAATAAGTTTTCAGAGGATGTAAGATATGGATTTTTTATTTAAACAAGAAAAAAAAAAAATCAAAAACCCAACAGTTTAAATGAGAAATAGCAACATCATGGCCTCTTTTCAATTTTCTAATATGCCCAAGAGGCACAGAAAATAAGTCACCAAGACATCAATGCCAGGCTGAATGCAGGAGGACAGACCCCTATTTATTCTGCTCTTTCACAGTATGCTTCTAAATAAGCACATTCACCAGTATAATTCTGCTGCAAACACACTAATTGTTAAACAGACAAGGGTATTTTTGCAATCCGAAGGCCTACTAGTGCCCATTCCATCAGGAAAGCTTAATAACAACACTCATTAGTGAGATGAGCTGAAGTTCCACTACAAAGGCTACCTATGACAAAAGTAACCAAGTGATTCTTCTTTTACATTCCAGATCTAAGAAAAGTTGTTCAAGTCTCTAATGAGTAATCAGGGATTGAGGTTTCTAGGTTACAAAAATCCTATTGTGGCAAAAAAGGCAGAAATCCAACACCCAAATCAATACTGTATTACTCTCTCCACAGGCAAGAGCCGCTGGGTCAGGAAAATCATGAAAAATTCATAGTGAAGGTGGTCAAGTTGTCCATAAGATAGAGAAAATAATGCTATATCTAAAGATCCCTTGAGCAATCGAAGACATTTTATAGATTTCACCACGGATAAGCGCTGGTTTGTTTCATCTGCTTACCTTAATACTGTTCCTCTCATTTCTAACAGTAAATGAGGATATTTTGGTCTATATTTAATGCCTTTCTTATTTACTTTATTAATTTCTCAGTCTTTGTGTTCCAGTGTAGCAATAGCCACCCACGGGAGAATTCTGAGACATTTCTTCTAGTAGCAAACATGGGTAACACATCTTGGAGGAGTCCTCCATGTAAATTCCACAGCAGGGTGGCTACCAGAAAAAGTTAAACAATGCCCTGCTCCTTTTTGTGACATCACTTCTGCAAAGGGGCACAAGCAACAGGCCTTCATCTTTTATAAAGTCTAAACTCTCAAGCATAAAACAGAATGATAAGATTTTACTTCAGATAAAGGTAATAGGAGGAAAACAAGTGTTTAAACAACCACATGTGGAAAAGCCAAAGAAACAAAGATATGTTCATGATTAATAACTGTTTGCACATCTCCATTCTTCAAGCAGCATTAAATTAATTTCTAACAAATAAACAGAAAAAAATAATAATTAAATAAAAAAAGTAAAATGGCTAAGAAGGTCCCCCTGCACAGTCTATATTAAGGTAAATAATAAAAGGAACTCTAACAATAGAGAGAAATGATAGAAATCAGTCAGCTAAAATGACGCAATGCTTTCTAAAGCTTCATAATCTTTTCTGAGAATTCTACAAAGGTGCATTCCTCCAGAGGCACAGAAATACAAAGCTTTCCACTAGGATGAGCTGCACCGTTATTCCACACCTGTACAAGACTTAAACATCCTATGATTCAAGACACTGTGTGGAAAATAGATATAGCCATGATTAAACCTGTTATGTCAAAATAAGATAAGCAATATTAGAAAGACCCTGCATGTCTGCCACTAAGGAAAAAAGAGACAAATTAAAGATGAAAACCACTAGACCACTTTGTCAGTTGTCTGCACGATGCAGAATTGTCTCCCGTTCAATATTAGCAATCCCTATCAAGTGAGCTATTTAAGAGATGTTAAAGTTTTTTATTGTATTAATAAAATATTCTTCACATGTGAATGTAATTGTCCAAGTCTACTGCCTCTCCAGACACGCATTAGCTGCAATCCTACCCGAGCTGTTGGAATAATCTATACAAACATGAATACAAGGGCAAGACACTTTCTCTCTTAGACTTGAATGCACTGGACTTTCACCTAGAACATTTATAAATATCACTGGCCTTATTACATAATGCAACTAGAAGACTCAGGAAGCAGTATCTTCCATCAGATATATTTCAGCTTTTAAGACAAAATTTATGACAATTGGGGAAGAATATGGGGATAGAATATTATCACTGGAAAAGCATTTTAAGTATTTGGCGCACATCCAAAGCAGGATTTGTATAACTAAGCCATGAACATCGGTTATAGCGGAGTCATCACCATGTGCCTTTATTCTTTGGTATTTCTGTCACCTGTGCCTCACAATCCCGGTGTTAAGGCATCTATCGTATTTGTGGTTTCTGAGAGAAAAAAATGTAATTACTAACAGAAGCTTTTCTTCTGGGAAGATCCCAGAAGAGAAGCCCGGCATTTATGGGTGGTGACTCCCCTGTGTCTTCTCAGAATGGACAAAGGAACGTGATCCCAGATAGCTGAACAGGAACAGAAAGAATCTGTCTCTCATACTTTCTTTACAGGAGACAATAAAAAGAAATACAGTGTCAAAGGTACTTTGAAATATCTCATGATGCTCAGGTATTTGCAGCATATACTGCAATTATGACACTGTCATATATTGTTGTTCCATTATCACTGCTGGAAGCTCTGAAGTTTTATCTGAAAGTACATGAGAGAACATACAGAGATTGGTGCAAGGAAATATAAGGGCCAATTTTCCGTGGTGCTAATAGTACTGAAATCTCACTAGAGTCGATGGAAACTCAATGGAAATTTGGCTCTTCTCAAAATTTCATTTTCAAAATTACTTTGTTTTCATTTCAAAATAGTGAGTCCATAACAGGGACCTTGCTTAATCACTTGTGGCATCTGTATTCCCCTAGCAGAGTGTATATCAGTGCAGAAAGCAGAGAAGATTATGAAGTAGAGGGGTGAAATCAGCTGTAAGGAAAAACTAAACTATTACTGGCAATATGTAGTATGATCAGGCAGGATGGATTTGAGATATGTGCCAGTATCACAGAAGATAATGCACATTAACGTGTATCGCCAACATATTGCTGGAGGAAAAACTGTGCTCCACCAGATTCACCAATGATTGTAGTTGAACAGTACACTACAATATTTCAGTTTCTTTTTTGGACATTACATTGAGCATTCGATTAGTAAGGTTTTCCCAAAAAATGTTTCCTAAAATGTTACCTTGGACAGATGAGAGTACTAGAAGGATCTGTAAGTGAAGCTCTGGTGCTTCAGTGAGAGCCATGGACGGGGCTGAAACGTCCCTTTTCACTGTCTTCTCTTAGCTGAACTCTGTACTGACACTGGAGTAAACCAGCTTGTGGCAAGGGAACTTTGCAGTGCCTGTTTTAACCAACTCATCCAGAAGTTTCAATTTACATTGCCTAGGTCACAAGTTCTCTGGCTTAACATATTTGCAAGAGCAGCACAAAAAGATTGCCATTCATCTTATTTCAACTTCTGGGCATTTATTATTTATTAACACTAACACCGTTATTTGTGTGCTAGACAGATTTTTTTTCTTTTTGTTCTTCCATGCATTCCTCTGCACAGAAGTTCTCTGAAATACTCTGTTCTGAGACATTATCATAGCATGCATTACAAAAGAATGAATGATTAGGAAAAGGAATATACAAATTTAAATAAACAAACCCAGTGTGACTTACAAAAAGATAAGTATAGTCCCTAGGACAATGTTTAAAATTTTGCATTTGTTCTTTTTAATTATACACTTTATCTTCAAAAAGAGGCAAATAAACAGAATGCTTCTCATTCATTTTCCACACATGTAGTACATCTTTTAATAAAATAATCTTTGCATTTAGTAGAATATATTTTACAAACTGATAAGCAGAACGTTATACTGGAAAGTAAAATGGCTGTATCATTTACTATGCTCCTAACATTTAATATAATATCTGTAACAGTCTGCATGTTCTCACAACATTCTAACTTTATATTACTACAAACTACAATTTTATACATTGTAAAGGTCTGCACAAACAGGAATGTGTTTTAACACAGAAAACTAGACACTATCACCGCACTTTTCTTCAAAAATATTCACTCCTTTCTTTGACATTTTTTTGGCTTACACAACAGGGTGCCAAACATTTGTGACAGCTTACAATAGAAAAACAATATTGCTTTTAGTTAACAATGTTAGCTATGAATATATATTGACAGCATTTTCACTGCAGATTTGCTGCCAACATAATACAAAGCAAATAGCATTCAATATGTTGGAACACTCAGGGGAATTAAAGAGTTTCAAAAACAAATTTATGGCATTAGGTGCTGCATGCTAAATCTAATGAAAATGCAAATTCGGAAGTATCTCCCGCACATACTTCATGCAAAGGAATATAGTTTGGCAAAGTGATAAAATTAAGATTGTTTAAGTCAGGAGAAAATTATGTTAAAATGCCTTTGCTTGCTTGGCTTTTTATAAAGCCACTTTTACCACAAAGATTAATATTTTCCCCAAGTCTTTCTGCTTAGTTTCCTTGAAGTACATCAGAGAGAGATTATTAAAAAGCCAAATTCCAAATGTTTTGAGAAAATACAAATGCATAGGTGTATACTTTTAATATTTTTAATTTTACTACTAGCCACATACAACCACAGGCATCACTGTTCCCTTGAAAGTACCGAAGCCGAGTTTTGCTTCCAAGTGGATGTCTATTATTATAAATTGAACAAACAAATCGGTGGATAGAAATTATGGTTTAAATCTTATTAAAATACTGAAATGGAAAGCAATGCTTTAGTGTCATCTCCTATATATTAAAATGTGTTTGTTAAACCAAACATTTACTAGCGGTACTTTTTAAGCGATGTGACATTAATACCTTTTAAAACATGTACAAAACAAATTAAGGCAGGTTAACAATACCCCACTGCCAAGAAAGCAGAAATTATTCAGATTTTGTAGCTGATGAATATAATCTGCTATGAATTCTTAGGTGAACTTGATGTTTATTATCACTTATCTATATCAAGTAGCTCAACACTGATATCTACCAGTGTTTGCAAGACATAAAAATATTATGTAAATTTAAATAACCACTTGAATTTCTATTCACATGATCACTACCAGTTAAAAATACAACTGACCTACACAGAGAAGCATTCCTTTCCAGTATATTATAGGTATTTTCTTTCCTATTTTCTGATTTGGGATATTGCTTTTATCTGGTTGCATGACATAGTTTTAGTTCTTACTTTCAAATAAGAATGACTGGGTTTTATTTACTGCATTTCTTATATAAAACTCTATGGATTACTTACCAACTAAAACTGACTACACAAGGGACAGTGACTAGCAGAAGTGAGAGGTGATAGCATTAATCAAAATATTTTCAACTGTTTGGGGTTTGCTCTGCTTTAATTCAAATTGACTCAACTAAAACTTCCATTAACTATTTGGGGAAAAAAAAATGCTCTGTCAGATACCTGTGTTTTGCCAAATTCTTTCCAGTTAATCTACGAATATTCTGTTATTCTCTAATCTCCTAGTAAATGCACAAAACCTAGAAGGGACTACGACTTAACACTTGATAATCTCTTAAATATCTATAAAATTACATAGTTTGTGAAAAGAAACTCTTCACAGGTTACCCTGCACTCTGAATCATTGAAATACATTTTGTACAATCTAAATAGCAAAGAAGGAAAAAAAAAAATAAAAGGAAAAGTATCTTATTTGTGGAACAATATTTGTATTTAACCACTGAAGTTTAAAATTAGTATAATCCATAATTATCAAACCCACTATAGCATTGAGCAATTTATGAACTTCAGGTTTCTCAGAAAGCTGACTGGAACATATTTTTGGTCTACAGTTGGACACCACACAGTTTACCATGAGACTCATACTGCTTGCATTATAGAATAGTCTAAACTGCAGAATTATGCAGTAATTCCCACTATGGCGAGAGAGCCACAACTCTACATTTAGATCCGCAAAGAAAAAAAATCAGGAAATGCAAAGCTTTGCTTTTTGCTAAGCTATGAATTTGAAAACATACTTTCTAGCACATCAAGCACAATATGGACCTGTATAATATAAGCATCAAATGAGTTGAGTTTTTTAAGAGCGGAAAGACTCTTACACTGGTGAAGATGGAGTAAACACAGTTCATTTGTTAACATCTACTCTGGCGCTTTTCACTGACTGTCAAGGAAATCATATTTTACACTTTCTTCAGTGTGTGCTTGGAAAGGATTTCCTAGTTATCTACACTAAATCTCACTGAAGAGTGACAACAGAAACCAATATGTGTCTCTGAAGAATAATCTAGCCAAACATTTATATTTTGAATATTCATTTGTATTTATGCATGAGAAATTCCAGGAGAGAAAAAACACCCCTCTCTTCCTGCATACATACAATGTCTTCTATAGGCTGATTTTTAGAATAAGCAGGCTTTAAATCAATAAATACATACTAATCAAATTAGGTTTTGGGATAAAAACAGCTAGAATCCATGTAAAATAACAGTTTACCTACTTAGGCAGCTGTCTTAAGCTTTGCTTCAAAGAAATTTGTTTGGTCCTTCTGCAGCCATGGGGAAGAGACAACCCACAGGGAACAGTTATTGTAGTTTCATCCTGACTATTCCAAACCCATGGAATTGCCATTCCACATGCCTGCCAGGAAGGATATTCTGTTTAATCTGGCTATTGAGGTGAATCTAAATCTAACACTGGAGGTACTCAGCATCAATGTCAAATTTCCAGAGGCAAGCATGTCCTACCATGAATCCTGCAGTACTCTGTAGTCCTCTGACATTGGGATTAGTTTTGCCCACAGAATTCACAGATCAGAATACAAACTACAACAATGCAAGCAGCATTCTCCTTCCCTGGGTCACCCGTGAGTATGCCGTGGTCTTGCATTGAAGTATGAAAAGGCACATGCAAACCTGCTAGGAGAATCCACACACCAGAGTAATATATTACTTATAAAAATGGCATTAAATTTTCCTATGTTGCTTCATTTGAGTTTTCAGTGTGTGATAGAAGGACAATTAACACAATGCCTTTCAAAAACATTGCTATGCAAGTGGAAAATTAAATAAGCATTCTGTAGAGAATCAGCATTTCAAGACAAGAAAGATTCAGCCAGATTGGCCATTCCAACATAAGTCAGTTAAAATGTGCAAGGTTAAGAATCTGAAATCACAGACCTCAGTGTTCAGGTGGAGATTGTATATATGAAAAGGGAAAAAATGTCCATAAAAATATTCCTCTTGAAGTTGAAATTTGTAATAAGGAAGTGGTTGTGTAATTTGTTGTCATCTTGGAGAATTATTAGGAAAAAAAGGAGACTGATGAACAGAAGGAACAACCCTGCTCAGTGACTGGCTTAGAAAAATCCAAATGTTTAGGGGTAGATTATACACATTGCTTATAGCAAGCTACTAAAAGCTTCAGAAAGATTATCCTTTCTATGACAATGTAAACTCTATTCAACAACACACACCAGATTTAGCAGAAACACACGCAGTCGTTTTAAATCTGTACTGAATATGTTCCAATGTATATACATCCTTCAGTAAAAATAGTAATAAAAAACTCATTTCTACTTGAAAAACCTTCTGAGTTTTAGCTCCTACATAACATAATGCATATTTAAACTAGAATGTTATTCAGTAAAAGATGTCCAAACAAGATGATTTGATGTTGGAATAGTCGTCTCAGAACAACCAGAGCAATGTAAGGTAAAATAATTGTCAAGTCAATCTCTAGCTTACACTTTATTGCAGAAATAAATTGAACTCTGCTCTAGCTTTTTGACACGTAATTCTGATACTAATGGGTTCAAATCCATTTCTCTTTGCTCTCCTTCCTAACAGGAAGCTTTATGTAATACTGTGTCAGAAATCTACCAGTTACTGGCTAATGTTTCCCTTAAATAAAAAGTCTCTGCCTGTAATAGTATTAACAGCCACCATCAGCTTACAGTAATGAGCCGCAGTTCATCATGGTAGAGCTGCTGTGCAAATCAGAAGCTTCCATGGAGCTTCTCACTTCACAGAAAAAGATCAGAACCATCACAAGCAGTGGTGGAAGAGCAGATATTGTCTATCTAAGGTTTCTAGGCCACATCCTAAACTGGTGTAACTGTACTCGATCATTACAATTGTACACGGTTTATTATACTGCATTATGGAAAAAAAAAGTTGTATTTTCAGGGTCAGTGTATAAACCCAGTGTTATTTTTCTTATTTTCTCAAAGCAAATAATCGCCCACTCATTTTACAGAATATTTCACAGCCTCTTCAAAAGGAGTATTTTTTGCTGATGAGTTAACCATATATACTGTGCAATTACAAATAAGGGAATATCTTGGGTCACCTGTACAGTGCAGAAAAATCTTCCAGTTTCAATTAACTGGGCAGGAGGGGAGACAAATAAAAGAAAGAAAGAGAAGTAACTAATAACCACAGATTATCATTTTCTTTGCTTCCTTAAAAAATTGGAAATGCCTATCTTAATGCTTGATACCTTCAGAATACTATAAAGTGGGCATATACTTATAAGCAGTATAGCAATAGAACAAAATATTTAACTGGGATTAGGATGGGATTTTCTGGGGCAATTTTGGTCCCTCTGAAATCAGTGGGAGATATGCTATCTTGTTCTACCATGAACCAGATAAACACTATTTCCAGATACTAACGGCAAAAATAATTATAAATTAATACATTTATTCTAAAACCTCACTTTTTTAGTACATTGCTAAATTTGATGGTCCACTGTACATCTGATTTTCTACTTATTGCTATTTTTTTAAGTCAAAACTAAGACAATGCCATAAGTGAGAAGATTGACTCATCAGCGATGGCTGGTGATGGGAGAACAGGAAAAGCAGGTAAGAATCTGAGACAGAACCACAGCAAGAATGCCCCATCATTTAAAAGAGCCATTAGATGGTTTCTGCTCCCCAGTAACATGAATTAAACTTGTATATTTTAGCTTGTTTTTATCTTCAGGTTCCAACAACTTGTGCACAGTGTCTCAACCTGCCATGGCTCAAATATAAAACATTCTGCATGAGGGAAAAAAAAAATCTAAACATGGGAAAGTTTAAATATTTCATCATTTCCTCAATGTAAATATTTTTTCTTTTACTTTAGTTCTATGCTTCTGCACTCTGATATAGTGACTTTTTAGTAATAAAAGCAGAATGAAACCAGATTTGCATGGAAGACACTGGAGCTAAAAAAGGAGGCATTAAATCATAAATAAAAAAGTTTTTAAATTGAAAGAAAGCAAAGTAAGCATGTCACATCACTGACATCAAAATCATCATAGTGCTGATTTTGTTTATAGCATAGATAATGTATTTTTGACATTTTGAGTGACAGATGCCACCATAATAGGAAATTAAACACACCTGGCCATTAGTTTCCTGCACGCAAAAGCCAGTGTTAAATCCGCAACATAAAGTATGTAAGCAATAATTACCAAACACTGACAACTAAAATGTTCTTAGAGACACCTGGAACAGAAAAAAAGTTTATTAATTTAACACTGTCTTGCCAAGAGAGAATATTTCATCAGGACAGGAGTTGTTTTGCTAGCGCTGAATATTGCCTACGTTTACTAAGCTATCTGTATTCGTTACTCTTTAAAGGATGATACATGTCATGACAGCTTTGGATAATTTCATGGAGATGCACACTGTATAGCACTTACCAAAGCTTCACATGCACCCTCAATCTATTCCAAGCACAACTGAATTATTGATCCAAAATAAAATTATATGTACTTGAAAGGATTCCAACTTGGAAGAATCATCATTTAGAAATCTAATTTTATCTATGACCAATATAGGCACAAGTTTCCAAAATGGCAAAAATATTTTTCTTCAAAACTGCAGTATGTTCAATTGGTTTGTTGGGTGTTTTTAATGTTAAGATGAACATGCAATCTATCTTAAATGTCATCACTTTGTTTCTTATTTAATTAACATTTCATATGGCTTCCTCAGTAAATAATTACTTCAATCACCACACATATCATCTAACACTACGCACTTTAGACTTACAATCAAATCTTATCACTTTCCAGCATTGATATCAGTGAAACTACTTTCCAAAAGTACAAAGGGTCCATTGAGATAAACCATTATGGTTTTTTCACATTTCAGATAATTCAAGCCCTTCATTTATAAAAACGATTGGATGCATATTACGACATGCTGGGTACCAGAAGATCTTACAAAATTTGCATCATGCATCTGGCTCCACTATTCTCTTTCTTGTTTTTTTTTCAAGTTGAATAGCATGTGCTAGATAAAAAAAAAAAAAAAAAAAAAAAAAAAAAAAAAAAGTCTCCTTACCCCATAGTAACTACAGTACTTAAAAGCTACAGTCCAAATGCACTCAACTCAGCCTCTCATGTTTCCAAGGCAGACAGATGCACATATGTATACATAAAATACACATATACAGTCAAATATAGCCTTAGTACCCGCAGTGCAACATTGTCATATACAGGGATGGCACCAAACTAAACAAAAACTAGTTATGCTGCTTCTAATTCTGAAACATACATCCTGAAGGATGCAAGCACATAACTCCTTTTCCCTCTACTGTGGTCATATTTGCTAATGAACACTGGGGAGTTATCAGTGAAAGCATTCTGTAATTCAAATTACATTTATTTACCTGCATAAGAAACTGATTTTTCCTGATAACAATGTTTCAAGAGAGCTTCACTTCCTTTATAATCATGCTTAGAAAAGGAATTATCATTTCAACACTTCTGCTGTAGATGCCTTCTCCAAGGCAAAACAAACCAGTGAATGTTAATTACTGATGAGCCCAGCAGCCCTAGATGAGTGTCAAAATCTAAATCTTGACCAAGTTCTCCCACAAGGGCTGAAATCCACAAATTGGTAGCTAAGAATGAAGGAAAAACATCACTCACATGAAATAAAATTAAAAAAAATAAAAAGATACTGGTAAAACAAAATTAATACTAAAATTACAGTAAGCAGTAAACTAAAAATTATAACAGTGATGCTACTGACAATTCCATCTTACAGTCAAAATGGCAATGTGAGCTGGAAATATGGGATGACATAAAACATTCAACCCTTTATGGCTTTGGGGCAATGGCCAAGACACAGATGCAAAATCAGATGTCGCTGTTGACTGAAGGACCCCAAATTTGAAATACAAGAGCTAGCAAAGAACACACACAAACACTGACTTGAAGAAAGAGGAGCTGAAAGCCTTCAGCACTGACAGTTAACAAACACATTAAAATTAATTTCATTTTACTTAACCAAATATCTGGACAGCAGCATGAAGACAGAGTCTGGTAATTCAAACTAAGTCAGCTTAATACTTAGGTTAGACTTTCACACCTGTAGAATTGGACCAGATTTCCTGGAAAACTGTCATTCAGTGTGCCCACTCCAGTTGCCATGCATAGTTCTGGTACATTCTTACACTTCTATTACCCTATGTTTATTTGCATGTCCATGTCCATCTTTGACATTACTGGCGGTAACAGTAACAGAGTTAAATTTCTGCCACCAAGTTTTCATACAAAGCTGATTTCAATTTAATAGTTTACTATTTAATAAGCACATAAAAAGAGAGGAAAGGAATCAGGCAAGTATGTACATTTTCTATAAATAGCAAATGTATATAATACATAATATTTTTTGTTTGTACTTTTTTCAACAATAAGTGTTAGAGTATACTAGATAATAAGCTTCTTTTAAAAGCTAACCAAAATCCTTCTTTATAAGAGCAATATAAATGTAAAGCTTATCTTTTCAGCAACACAGACCTTGTCTTATGTTTTAATGATTCTGATTTGGAACAAAACAATATTGCACCACTCTCAATCTGAGTCCCAGGAAGAGTCTGCAGTATTACACTGCAATGGTTGTATGGAGTACAAAAATTAGTTCAGTTTAAGCATTTTTAGTAATCCAGTTTTTGTAGTTTTTATGTTCAGATATGTCAATGAAACCATTTAAGACAATGGCTTTTTTCAGATTGCTTATTTGCAGTTCTAATTGCTTATTTGTTATAAATTTCTAATTTCTAAACTTTGAATTCATTACATGTGCTTGGATAGGCAGTGGGTGGGTATTAGTAAACTTGACCTTTAAGCTCTTAAAATGAGTTGATTTTCAAGAAAAGTATCAGAAGTGAGGAAACAAAATGAATTTATGACAGACTAAATCTGGTACATGAAAAACATTAGGCTTTGCCTACCTATGTAAAGGGTGAAGAGGTAGAAGTATCTTTCTATCACACTAAAAATTAACATAAGAAGAGAACGTGGCTCCTTAAACAGACAAAATTCAAAAAAATTAGTGATTCTCCTTGTAAATTATTATAAAGAGCTATTTAGAGAGATTACAGGAGCTGGCCAAAAGAGGATTAATAAATTATTAACGTAAACTATTCAAGAGTGAATGGCATATTCCTAATTTAGTAAGAAGGTGTATGGAATGAAACACATTACAGAAAATATACATTTCAGATTGGTTAGGAAATGTTGCAAGTCAAAAAATGCTCTGTAGAAGTCTTCAGAATTTCAGAGCTGTACTTCTTCAAGAAAATATGTGCACTTTTATACAGGCGTTTTCTAAGTCTAGGTAAGTGTAATATAGTCATTAATGAGCAGCAAAGAAAATACCTGTCTTCTAAAACAAGAAACTGGAAAGACTGTGAGATGTTATAATGCATCTTGATACCAGCAACTTAAATCACCAAATGACAGGAGAGTGAAGAACACCTGGTTAAGAAGAAAGTAAAAAGTAGCCTGTTTCCAACATCAGATTGCTTATGATGTCATCCTTACTCCATCCTACTTCAGAGGCAGCTTCTGCAGGAATTATCCACATAAAATGAGTTCTGAGCCAGGAAAAGAGGTTAAGTACCTCAAATCACGCCTGTTTTTCTTTCCTTCCCCCCTGCTTTTTCAAAAAATGTATCAATTGGTATAGTAAAAGACATCTCTCCCTATACACATATCATTCATATCTTTAAACAATCATAACTGTAACATCACAACAAAGCAGTTATCCACTAAGGATAATTGGGTTGGTTTAGGACAGTAATAAGAAGCCTGAAGAAACTATAAAATCCAATAATAAATAGTTCCTGAAAATCTAAACAATTAAAGACAACAGAGATTTTATAGCTTTTTTCCTTTTCAAAAACAGTGTAGGACAAAACCCACAAAACTCTATAATGAGAGCTCCTTGTGTTCGTAATGATGACAAGCTATGATAGATCTGACTTACCTTGGCATCCTGTTTAAATGCCTGAAGAACAGGCTATTCTTTTTCCTGATCCATACATACACATAACAACAACAACAACAAAATAAAAAATACGACACCAAACCAAAAATCATGAGCCAAAATTCAAGCCTCAGTCCAACTGCAACTGTAGTAGCAGAGAAAATGCCTTTGAAGTAAATAACATTTGGTTCTTTGACTCTAACCACAATCTGGATTGATTTATTAACTGTAAATAATGATCAAATCCTAGCTGCCAAATATCCATTCTTCTCCTCTATCCTTCTTGGTGTATTTTGTCAGTACCTTTGTGGTGAAGAACTCCAAATGTGTTTATCAAGACTTATAGAACAAAATTTGGCACTATTAGGAACCCCCTTCTGTTGGAAATTCTTTTTTTAATCTCAGTGAAAATACCATTTCTGAATACGATTCATCAGACAGCAGAGTTGTTCAGGGTACACAGACATCCAGAATATATAACACAGCCTAAATGTGCATTGCTTATTGGTATAACATGGTTGCCGATTGTTAGTGAAATTAAAATCCTCACAGATATTTTTAATTCTTGGATACAACAGAGTGATGAAACTCTTATCTCTCTTCAAATTCCTCAAAAGTAAATTTACCAGGCCAGAGATCATCTTTTTCCAGTATGGCCACAGTATCTGGAACAGTGAGTGTCACCTACTTAAGCCAAATACCCAAATATGGCCCCCAAGAAGAATAACTCTTTTTACCTGTAAAGTCCTCCAGTATTGGTATACAAACATATTTTTATAATTTATCTCACATACACTCATTTCTTTTTCCCTCCCTAAATATCCAATGAATCACTGTTGCTACTAACACCTTTAAAGACATTCTAGCTCAGAAGCAATCATGCACCTGAAGCACTGTCTGTTTAAAATACTTGAAATGCAATTTGGAGATGACATTTGTACACCCAGTTTCTGGTTCCACAGAGAAGGAATGTGGCAAAATTGTAGCTGGTATTGTAAGGGCCACAGTTGAAGTTAATAGGAAACAAACCCTGCTCAGTAAAGAGCATTATCCAGAAATAGACAGCAGCCTGTGACACGTATATAATTAGCAAAATTGGACGCTTTGCCCATGAGACCATGTGTTCCACAGCAAATCCTACTCCCTTCGTTCTCCCTTTCATGAATGTTGTAAGTGTAATCATTGCATGATTACAGTCCTTACATGGAACATATCAGATTCTTTTGGGGTTTTTTTAACAATATTGGTGTTAATTGAATCCACTGAACAAATGACCAAAAAAAATTCCTCAGTTTAGATCTTATCAGACCAACTGACTTGGAAGTCAGAAAACCTGTAAGGAGACCAAAAGATCAAATTTTACATTGCAATGTTATCTTTCATGATGGTTCTTTTTTCCCCATAAATATAACCCATTAGCTATTTCTTCTGATTTTTCTCTTGCTAAAGAAGTATAAAAGAAAACTGACAGCATAAAATATCTGATGTAGAAATCCAAGTCAGAGGAAGAATTTACCAACTTCCAAGTAAAAAAAAAAAAATAAAACAATCAAATGTCTACTGGTTCTACTGTAACATAGGGAAGTAAACATAAAAAAAATTATCATAAATTTCTAAACATAATTCTGAAAAGATTAGGGCTCTCACTGCTATGCTTCAGAATTTAGCTTTATTACCTGCCCTTATTACTGGAGCACAACAGCAACCTAAGACATAGATAACAGGAGGAAGGAAGCAATCATTCTGAAAAAGACTTATGTATGACAGTGAACAGCAAATCAGGCATGAGTTTCCATAGTGATACAGCAACAAAAGGCTGCTGCAATTTTCAGCTGTCTACACTGAGAGCAAAGGGACTGGAGTCCCTTCTCTGTAAGTTGGGATGTTAGTGTACTCAGAACTGTCCATTAAATTTTACTTCCACACTATAAAGAAAATTCTGAAGGAACTGGAAGAGGAATAATAATAATAAAAACAAGTTCTGCATGAAACAAAACTACTAAGCACTGTAGATTTGGATTCTCTGGTATCTTAAAAATGCAAATTCCAATTAGTACTTTCTCCTATGCATCTCCTCTGTGGATTCTCTGATGTTTGATAAATGATCTCATACTATAGCCTTTCTGCCAGCAGAAACACAAGTAGATCTCTTGCCCATCTAGCAGCCTGCTTTCCTGAAACTTATGGGAATTCCTGTCCAGTGGTGTTGACACTGGCCAAGAGTTAAGGAGCTACTGAAGGAGAAAGGAGAGGAGAAAGATCAGCAGCACACAGAAATGTAAGCGAGCAAGTAGACAGTGATTGTATAAGCTTTGCTTCCCTGGGAAATAGGCTAATTATCAAAGGGCTGGAAAGATTCACTTATGATGCAAGTCCAAAGGTCCCGAAGTGGAAAAACACTTAAACACTTAAAGGTAAAGTGCACTATTGAATACAGGGATGAAAGACCCAAACATGATAGCTAGGTTGAGACACAAATGATGACAAATGTTAGAATTCACAGAAATATAAATGTTAGCCAAGGATGATGAGGATTTATTTGTTCCAAGAGGAGCTATTACTAAGCAGAAGTACAACTGGGAGTAAAGGGATTAAATAAAGGGAAGCTTTAGGCTAAAAATCAAGCAACACAGTAAGCAAGATGACTCTTATAGAACAGTTTTGAGACATAGGAAGTAGAAGCTCCATGGCTTAAGAAAATTATAACTGTACCGTAAAAAAACTGTTCTCTGCAGAACAATAATGGTGAGATTAGCAGGAATGTCTTATAGGTCTTTCTTTTCATGTATCACTAGATTGGAAACACAAAATACTGCACTAAACATATCTTAATAACTGCACAACTATCCAGTAGTAGAACTGAAACATAAAACAGAAATACATACAGTACAATTACACAGTAGTAATTGTAAGGCTGTTGGTTTTACACTGTGTCCTTTTTATTCACTTTTCTACCCATCTGTCCACTGGTGGGTGTCAATGATCGGTCTGATGCAACAAGGGAATGGATGATTCCAAATTCAAGTAATGAAAAGTGGTTTCTTATTTTCTCATTATGCTCTTGAAATAAAGTTCTTTGTGAGTAAAGACATTAGTGTGAAATGTCAAGCAAAACTGGAGATATTCTTATAATCAGAGGAAAGTCTCAACTCATATTCAAATGTAAGTAAATAAAGCTGTTTATGAATTTGAAAAAGGAGAAACAATGAGAAGGACATGTAATATAGAACAACATATAAAGCTAATAAAAAAGTAGCTACTCCTTTTGAGTACTCATCTAATAGCTGAAACCAGATCTAGGATATACAAACACATAGCTCTGCCTCCCTCCCACATCACCGCATCACAAATAAATATAATACTATGCAGGTAGTTATTTACTTTGAGTTATTAAAACATCTACTTTTACACATAAAGTGATCAAAGTTCCTTGCGTATTAGCTCAACATTTTTAAGCAATACCAAATGGTACGAGTTTCTCTGTTGTTATTTTCTAGTAAGACATAAAAGAAAATAATCAAAATGCACAAACCAGATTACACAGTATGTTTGATGTAGCAATTTCGAACATTCATTTAATATAGCTGAGCTGCAGTGACTAATACTGCCCGTGTCCACTAGTACAAAGACCTAAAAAAGGTTCCAGACTAGATTACGTTCATGCAGGTCTGATTTTAACGGAAATTGGAGAGATGAAAAAAAGATTATAAGAACACACATTATAAAAACAGACCTCACAAGTCAAACTTAATAGTGAGACCATTTTCTTTCATGTAGACAACCATGAAAACAAATATCCTGTAAGCACTAGATATATATTGTATCTTCCTAACAGATCTCTTTGCCTCCTTGAGACAGATTCCCATTCATCTCATGACTATATAATTTGATCATAGTTGAGTAAGGCACAGCAGGGGAAAGGGTCTGTCTGATAAAGTATCAGGCTCCAGGAAGATAGATAAACAATTTTATGATTTCTAGTTGTAACAGGAATGGTACCGTGGTGGATATTAAGATATTAGTCTCGTAGGAATACAAATATCAAGCTTCTGCAGTTTTTTTCTTTTACTAAGTTTTCTTTCCATTCATTATTATGATAAACTAAGGGAGAACATGAGAATAAAATGGAAAGTACATGTGAAAAGTGCAATTAAATCTCTTTTGATTTGTCGGTGTGACTATTAGTATATAACTTTTTTTTTTTTTAAAGCCAAGTGACAAAGTAGAGCAAGGAAATTTCTTTCTCATGGGGTATTCTCCCTGCAAAGAAACATTATTTAAAAGTTGGTGAAACAGTTGCCCATCAAATTGTTTCACATTTAAAACTCCTCTTTCACAAGAGACATGTTGGCAGGCAACTCCTCTTCTGCTTCAAAGTCACAAGAGTAACCCCGTTTGCAATGCTACCTCTAACAGATACCTTTGGTTTGCATGTATTAACACGATTGCATAGCAGCCATTCCTAACACAACTCCTGTCAGGCAGCAAATGTTTTACTTCCTGCCTCGAATAGCTGAAAAAACATGATAATACCCAGCCACGCTGATAACTGCTTTTACTTATAAAAATTCAAAGAACAAAAATATCACTTAAGTCAAATTTCTAGTTACAAACCCTGGATGTCAACTTCTTTGTTTAAGAAAATATATTCTGGAATAAGCAATTTTTAAAGCAATCACTCTGTCTAATTTAGTATCACTTACCTGTGATTCTTTCACGTTTTCAACAGTGAAGTTGAACCAAACTCGAAAGCGTGGGTTACAGGTATCTGGTCTAATGAAGAGGTCATACTCAAACTCTGTGATGTGGTCCACCCGTCCCAGGTTACCTACCAAGAACATATGAAAAATAATACATTTTAATGAATGGCTGATAAACTCTCCAGGAACTACACCACCTCTGTTGACTAAAATATGTAACAAGCTTGTAACAGTTCAGAATTCTTTTCAAACTTAATCACAGTCACAAAAAAAAAATACAAAACAGTAAGCTACATGCATATGAGCACACCAAAAAGAAGGCAACATGGATTTTTATTAATAAATCAAGATTGCTTTTTGCCTTATCTGAGTATTCCCTTGCAGCCTAACATCCTTTTGTTTCCTTCCCCCCCCACACACACTTTTCTGATAATGTCTCTTTCAGACCCCACCCGTATGGATTTCTTTCTTCCCATCTGCTGCTCATGCCCAGGCACCTCTAAGATTAAAGAGTCCCCGGATTTCCACCTGGCCCCTCTGGCTGGTGCTCTGAGTATTCTCTCTCCCCACAGATGGGCCACCATTCATCTCCTTTGTAATTCAAAAGCTATCTTAATACTTTTCTTTCACCATTTGCAGCCACTGTCACCTCCTGAAGATACAAACGAGGCTGTAAGATTTTTGCCTCAGCTTTTTCCTGGTGAATTTCATGGAACAATATTTTTAAATATAGTCAGTTACATTGTCCCCTATGGCATTATTCAGCAAGCAACCACACTGGCTATAGAAATGAAGTTCAGCACTGGGAAAACTTGCTAAGTGCTTTTAAATTGCGAAATTGGCATTTTTCCTTTGAAGTCTGCCAAGATTTTTAAAGACAGGGTTTAGACTGTCCATTTCATTTATACACTACGAAAATAAGACTTCACATTTTCCTGATCCAATCCAAACACCTTCTCACCAGGTCTTGTAAGACAGGACCATGTTTTAGCTCACATACTAAATTATACTAATTTAAAAAAAAAAAGGCACTACAAGATGACCTGGGTTTACGTTTCCACATGTATTTTCGAGGTTAGATATATAGATTGTGTTGGATGTATACCGTTGGTTTCAAAACGTTAGTTCTAACGCTATTTGAGCTAAAGAATTCCCTCTTCCACAAGTCCCATTTCAGTGTCTCCATTTCAAGTCCACGTGAGCAGGATTAGCCCCTTCCTCCCACCCCCCCCAGGGGAGGATAAAAAGGGAGGATAAACAACAAGAAAAACGCCTCGCCCAAGCCTGGAAATTAAGAATATATTAAGACTATAATTAAGACTATAACAAATTTAATAAGAAACAGAAGAAGAAAGAAAAAAAAAAAAAATCACATAGAAGAAAGCTGGAGATCTGGATACACAACCTGCCCTCGGTGGCGAAGGATCTGCACGGTGCACGTGGAGCCGGAGCCAGGGCCAGCCCCCTCAGCTGCCCTGGCAGCAGCAGGGACCGGGAAGGGGAAAAAAAAAACCCACAGCCCCCAAACTCCCCATTTCCTTGTTCTGTGGAGTGTGGCGGGAAGGGGAGGGAGCAACAGGAGCCCTCTGGTCCCTCAGGGTCCTCGATTGGCTCCAGCCTCCCCCCCTGGGTCTGTTTCCCCTTAAAGCACAGCACAAGGCGACTCTTGACCGCTCAGTGACACACTGCTCAGTGTCAGCACAAGTACCACAGTTTGGCTGATCTGCTGTTCTGGGTCGGAAAAGAAGCAGGAAAAACAAAACAAAAATTTTCAACTCTGTTCATCAATATCTTTGCAAGATTTCTTCCTTATCCTAAATTGTTTCTGGCTTTACTAATTGAACATTTTTAATCTTCCCTATTTTTAATGTTATCCTCTACTTTCCTACCCACATTTTTCTTTTCATAAGAAAATTCTCTTCACTGATTCCCTCAGCAGAAAACTGCTTCATGCTAACAATCTGTTCCTAAGCAGTTGCCTGAAGGATGCATTTGGCATATGAAATATTGGGGGGGGACGACACACAAAACCAAAACCCAGCAATATTGTACAGCTAGAATACTTTTGCCAAATATAAATAATGTCATCTGCTCATCGGGTGCCTGTGCCCAGGTGCTGGCAGCGGGGCCTGCAGGGCTGAGCTCCAGGAGGAGATGCCGGGGCTGGTCCCAGCCGGGTCCCGCCAGTTCCCGCCAACGGCCCCCCCTGCAGGGCACAGCCCGGCCCTCGGCGGAGGCGATGGCGCCGCCCCACCACTGCTCGCTGTGGGGGGAGTAAAGCTGATCCTGGAAAACAAGGCAGGGTGGGGGGAAGGTGCTATTTTCTCTTGTTTCTTACTATCCAAATATATTTTAAGTGGCAATAAATCAGATTTCCCCCAGTTGAGTCTGTTTTGCCTGTGATCACAACTGGTGAATGATCTCCCTGTCCTTATCTCAATGTACAAGCTTTTTCATCTTATTTTCTCCCCCCACCCTCTTAAGGAAGGCAAGTTGGGTGGGCATTGAGCAGCTGGAAGAGGTCAACCCACCACATCTGCCCAGCTTTAGGTTAATTCCCTTACATATCTACGTGCACTTTCTTCCACAGGGGTCAAACCCATCACTGTTACTCACAACAACAGAACTTGAATAAATGTAAACCATTATTTCCTACAAATTATTATTCAAATTAAATAAGAATGATAAAATCAAGCTACTGCGTTGTAATACTTTTAATGAAAGGACTTTGTTTTAATGTATTTTTCATTAAATTCCATGCACATGTGACATTGTTAGAAAAATAATATTCCTCGATTATTTCAGAATTTAGGTGGTCTGAGCTGTTCAACAGCATCGGATGGATTGCTGTTGCCTCACAGGTTGAAGATCTGTCTGGACAAAGCTTAATGTGTGGACATGCAGAGTCACTTCAACCCGAGCTGTGCATGTCATGCTGGCGGATCCTCAAAGATTAAGGCAGTGGCCTGGATGAACAGACTCTGAATTAGGTCCTGTTTGTAAACTACTAGGTATACATGCCTCCCAATGAATCCAGCAGTTCCAGATATGGATTAAGGTATCCTGCATAGAACTGAGGTGTAAACTTTGATTTAATTACTTCCAAAGAAGGCTATAGCAGCAATTACATTTCTATTTTATGTTCAAAGCTCATTGAAATGTTGTACTGCAAGGCATAGGAAACCAAAAGGTTACGTCAGTAAATAAAAACAGACCAAAATGACACTTGATTTCCGACTTATTGCACATTTCAGCTTCTTTTTCAACATCAGACTGAACTGAACTGTATCAGGGACAGATGGCCCACTCAGAACTACTTTACAGAGTCCATAGGATCCCTAAACTAGCACTGGAGAATTGAACCAATGTCAGTGAAATCACTGATGGTGAAGAGCTGGTATGCTGGAACTACTCCAAGCCAATCTGCTCTGGAAAACCTATATACCTATCTCAAATACAACAGAACCCTCAACAATGTAATCATTATGCACACAATTCTCTGCAACTCCCAACACCGTTTTCTCCCTCTATCTGCAATACTTCATTTGAATACTCACCTCCTTCCTAATGCAGTATTTTTTTCCTTTTGTGAATTGTGTCTCACTTTATTACTTTTTGCCTACAGAACTGCCCATTCCTGGGCTCCTTCACAGTAGATGTCAGCTGCCACAGTCACCTGCAGCCATTTGCGGTTTAGTATCATTTGTACATTTCATTAGCACACTATTTCTTCTCTGTCTTCCAGATGCTAAATAGGCTGGACCTAACACTAATGCCTTCGGTAACCAATTCAACAAGTTCCTCGTGCTCAATACACTATTGTTTGTAGTATCACAGCCTTTGCTCACAATCTGTCAGCCTAATTTCAACCCACATAGCAATGCCATTAAAGAAGACGGCATTTTTGGTACAAAGAAGCCTAGAAGTTTAAGAACAAAACACTTGCTGCCTTTAAGAGATGCTTTGTAGAAAACTGATGATGCCACTGAAAAACATTTTTGGTATCTAAGAAAGGATATAAACTCATAAACAAAGGTAACGACTTTATGTACTGCCTTCACACTGCTGTAATCACTGGAAATAGATTTATTCTAATGAGTGAGAATTCTATTCCAATACCAGTGGTAACAGAGTGAAATGCATTAAAAACTATGAAACAGAATTAAAACATCGATTCCACTATTCCATTTAGCCATTATACCATTTTAATATTTTAACATTGAAAATAAACATTCTTTTCTTAAGTGCAACTTCTAAACCGCTTTTATTTTTTAATAGCTCTATAAAGTTACTTAAAATTTCTCCTTTCTTTTGCTGTTAAATGTATAGCAAGAGAGAAAATGTTTTGATGGTAGGTTAGACAGTAAGTTCTTCCAATGTAACAGGGGATCTCTGTGCATCTACACAGCACGTACACTGCTTTGCAGTACCTGAAGCGGACAGATTCTGTGCTGAAATAACGATAAATTTAAGAGCAAGATAGATAGCATCACTTTTGTGCAATGTACCTACCAATACTTTTCAGTCTCAATATAACTACTGTAAGACCCTTCCCGTGTACAGTTTCTATTACGTGTACATTGCTAGTCTGGTGATTTGTGATATCATCAAGAGAGTCTGTTCATAAGCATATTGATTAAGTAATTCTTTGAAAATCAAAGAAAAAAAAGCTCACTCTTTACTAAAACATCAGCTTTGCTTTACTTTCTTTTGGGTTCACACCCACATGAAATCACACTGCTCTGTTCAATAAGCACAGGAGTTGGATTTGTGAGATTACACAACATTCTTTTTAAGCTCTGTAATTTGTGATTTGCATTGTATTTGGAAGTTAGCATTATAAAAGATAAGAGATTAAGAATGTTATTTAAGGTACATGTAAAATTTATGAACTGATCAAGTGACATGATCTGCAAGGGCAAAAAGCCCAACAACATTATGAGAAGTAAGACCTGAATTTAGAGGCATTCTAAGACATTTCTCATTCAGATTTATTTTTTACAGCTTGGGTGCATGTCTCGTTCTCAAATGGCTTTCTGACTTTATCTTACAAATAAAATAAGCGATTTAGTAGAGTTGCCAACATTTTACAAAACATTATGGATTCTTTTTTCTCCTCTGCACTCTGAAGTTAGTTGCGGAATTTTTTTTTCCCTATTATTATTTTTTACAGAAATACTGGCACAGATCTTTTTAAACTAATGGGAAGATGTGAACAAATCTAATTCCCAAATGTCTATAAACTGACTTTCACTTTGCCTTGGGGTTTGTTTTTAAGACACGCTCAATTTTCAGTCACACTTGTGTTCAATACTCTTAGCATACTGAGAAAAGACATACTTTTCTATAATCATTCAAGTTGAAATTCTTAATTATATTTGCTTAAATTGCTTTGCAGAGTAATGTTTAGCGCCATACTCTCAAAATGCGTGTAGTAAAAGGGGTCAATAGCGCGCTTCAGGTTTCTATAAAAGTCAGAAAAAAACCCAATGTTGCTATTTTATTAATCATGCAACATACACTTAGTCCTCATAAAATATTAATGCATATTGCTTCCTACATCAATAAAGTGTACTTTACAGAAAGAAAGAAAACCTGCTTAAGAAAATGCTAGCTAAACTTCCTAACATTCTAACAATTATCATAAAAATGCTAGAAAAGAAAATATAGATATGTTAAGCAATCCTAAAATCTTCTTAAACCACACATTGTGCTTTCCTACAGAGAATTTTAAGATGAAAAATAGACCTTGAGGGTCTTAGACAAGCCTGAGGCAATATAAAGAAAAAGGTCAAACACTCTGCTAAAAAGGACCGTTATCTTCAGAACAACAACTTATCAGCCAGCTTGCAGCCCTGCTTATTTACAGTTATTGGTCCCAGAGGAAGTGCACTTCAGCGCAGGGCGCGATTACTTTGTAATGAGTTTGCCAGAAATGGTAAAGGAAACTAATTTGTAACAATGTGCTGTTCCCTGCACATGAACTTTCTCAGACACTTTTTTTTTTTTTTTTTTGTCCAGCGATGAATAACTAACTTCAGCCTCCCTAATAAGCAGGGAAAACAGAAGTGCACTAAAAACGACTGAGTCGCGAGCATGAATGTGCTGAAATATCAGTGATTATCCCTCTCAGCTGTCCATTACAGTACTCATGATGACCACCAATTCCCCTGTGGTGGATATATAGAATGCAGGTTTCAGGGGGTGGATTTGCACATGAAAATTAACACCATTTGGAAGAAAATAGCCTGCACCTGTCACAGATTAGCAACAAAAGGTCAAATGCCTCTTTTTACACCTAGAGCACTTGCATATTGTATGCCTTGCTTATAGGAGCCTAATTCTAGTTTCTTAATTCAAAAAAGTGAGCACCATGGTGAACCGAGGAGAAAAAAAGAATTAAATCTTGGCTAAAAGCTATCAATAAATCTATTGATCAAGATACATATGAATGGAAGTAGCTGAGGCAATCTCTGTCTCTAAAAGAGGTAGTTTTTCAAAAGAGAATTACACAAAGTGCTCTTCTGTTTTTGTCAATATGCCGCCAGGTTTTGAAATACTATTTTTCATCCGCACAATAAAAATCTTGACAAGTAAGCAATAGAAAATCAGTAATACACTTGCAGCTGCATTTCAATCTATACAAATTCTTTAAACAAAAACAACCAAGGAACAGATTGGAATATACATCATTTTCACCCGTGGAACCTGTGATCAAGTCCAAGATAGCCAAACAGCATTAATCTATATTTTCATGCAACTCTATATTTCACAAAATATGGTGAAATGTAGAACATGGAAGACCCTCAGTGGAATTCATCCTCAGAGATCACAACACACATTAAGATGATGATGCAAAGAAATTTTATTGATACATTCTAAATGGAACAGGAACTACAGGGACCGAGATCTGTAAAAACTTCACTTGAGTGAAAGATTAGATATCTTCTGCAAGGAGTACGTCCAACAATTGTAAATTCCCACTGGCTTTGTGCTCTTTGTGAAAAGACCTTCTAAAAAATAGTTTGGTGAGAAGTCCTAAACAACTTCTAAATAGTTTTCTCAAATTTTTTTTTAAATACAAAAAAAAAATTCTAATGAAATAGTGACAATCTCTGAAAACTTGTGACAGTTTTTGTATCATCTCCTGGCCTCCTGTGCAAAGCACACATCCAGTCAAGATTCCTGCAACTGTAAAGCACAATTTGAAAAAATTGCAATACCATAAAAAACATGTGTACAACACTTTGGAAATTATACTTTACATTATTAAAATTGCACATATTAAGCTTTTTAATACAAAGTAATATCTACACTGCTGTCGTTAAATCAACATTTGGGGAAAAAACAAAGAACGAAACAGCAAAACCTCAATACTCTTCAACAATACACTATTGTTTTAAAAACCTGATGATTCACTTAAAACAATAGTAATGCTCCTGACACAGCTTTCAGTCAAAACCAAAATCGCCTTTAGAAAAAGTTCAAGACTATCAAAGCATTTCTAAAGTACATGGCTTGAGAAGATGGATGCTTCAGACTTGTATTTGTAGTCTCCTACCTATTCTCTCTCCTCAATTGAGCAAGTTGAAATAGCTGTGTTTCCATTATGGTTTAAGTTTTTATCAATAGTGACATCCAAAGAACAGTAAATCTGTAGCTTTTGTGAAAAAGACTGTATGGGAACAATGACTACCTTAGTTTTTAGCAGCAATTGGTAAAAGGCCAGCTCCCATCACTGGAAAGGGTAAAGCGAGATGCACACATTAATGCATGACTTCGAGAGGCTGAGCTGTTCTGATGGAGCTTTTATTGTAATTAGACAATGTGGTAAAATCCAGCTGTGACTGACAGCACACAAAAATTCAGCTTTTACACTTTTCTTGTTTATCTATGAACATAACATGAAAATAAATTCCTGTGAACTTTTTGGCTATATAAGAGTTACAGGTCTCTGTGTGTTTGTTTGTTTCATTACCAAAAGATTCAGCCACAATAAGGAGAAGTAAAACCAAAACTTATAAATGTTCTTATCCTTTCCAACTGTCCTATTTCTTCTGGTGCAACAATATTGATTTTAATGGTGTTGCTCGTAATTCATAACAATGAGAACACGATCTGATTTTCCACACCTTTTCAGGATCACGGTCTGAGTACCTCTCTTCCCAATATTTTTCCTCACACGTGATGTAAGTAAGGTGCTCTAGATTTCCTAAGGGCATCCTTCCCATACTACCAGGAAACACAGTTCCTGCTTCTCAGTGGTCTCAAACAAGTGTAATGAATAGACCTATAGTTACTTTGTATTGAGTTAAATTGCAGAAATATTAATGAACAGTGTGGCCTAGACTAAAACACCCACAGAGTTTTAAAAATTACAATTTTTATCTGAATTAGAGTAGGAGGCAGAAATTATCACCCGCAGCAGCTACTCTGAATCATTAGAAGAAAGTTGTGGGACTAGCCTCTGAATGAAGTGAAACAGGTACAAGGCTGCTTTTAATCAAGCCAAAGATTTGTCTTCCACACAAAAATATAGAAAGCATTGGAAACATGCTTTTAAAAAAAGGAATGACTGGAAAAGTAAAGAGGCATAAACCAGCTTAAATTTTTTATTAGTTGAATATAAGAAAGTCGGGGGGAGGGGGGCAGAGACAATGACAATGTTGTGATTTATTTTCCTATTACAAATTTCACAATATAAATAATATAAAAGTTCTAGCATATGTTAATCCAAAGGGAACCTATTTACATCACGTGCGACTTTCCTCTACAGATAATCCAGAAGAGTAAACAATACCCTTTAGAAAGACAACACAAGCAACTAGGAGAAATGGAATATTTTCTGCCTCTTTATGTTCATTAAGAGGAGCAGTAATAATGGTGATGCCAGTTTAGAGCACAATGAAAACCAGCAGCAAGTAATCCTGAGGATTTATTTAGTTATCATCATTGTTCAAAAACCACCTTGAGCAAAATAGCACAATAAACAAGCAACATGATATCCCAAAGTACTACAAATATCATCGTGTAAACAGCCTTGTGTATACATTAGATATCTATAAAGAAATTATATAATAAAATTTTGATGAAGGAATTCAATAGTTTTGGTCAAAGGAGATTGATATTTAATCACTTGTAGCCAAAGAGCCTCATTTCAAAATTGCTCTTATCAATAAACGCTGATGCTTTCTGCTAAAGGACCTAAAAACCTGGAGCTGTAAAGAACAAAATGTCAATGTTCACCGTGTAAGGAAATTGTAACGGCTGGATAAAATGAAGCCAGTCTCTTGACTCCTTCTCCCACATCTGTGAGATTCTTATGAATTACAAAAATATCAGTAAAGCCCGAGACTGCAGCACAAATTCTCCAGCTAAAATTACAAAATCATGTAAATACAGAAACTGGCAGCAGTGAAGTAGCAAAGCACCAACTTAACGGGGAGTGTCAAGAATGCTTAAAAATCAGAGGCCCACAACCTAAGATGGCCACTGCACACCCACTCCAGCAAAACCACCAAATCCACAGAAAAACAGTAGACTACTGATTTCTCTGTTCCCTCTTTCAATTCCCCAAAGGCCTCCAATGACAGATGGGCAGTTATTTATCCATGGCAGTGAACCTTTGTTAAAGGAAAATCAGACTACAAAGAGGTTCTGTATTAGCATCACGAAACTCAGCTCTCTTTAGCAAAGTATATGCCATCAAAATGGGTATCTCCTGACCCTGTATCTATCACATCTTACAAAGCCAAGCTCTTAAAGGAAAAGCATTTGGGAAAATTTCTGCTTGGAAGTCACTTAGCATATAATGGGTGCTATCCTAAATAAATAATTAATAAGTTAATAAATAAATTATAACAACGTCTGCAGCCTTAACCACGGAAGCAACCACCAAGGCAGATCAGGGAATATGAAGCACAGCACCACAGGGGGATGTACCATTACTGGTGCATAGCAGGGAGGAATTTCTCTCTCAATACTTTGTTAGGGACTGGTGCTCAAGGTACAGAACTGAGATCTGTTGCTACCTAGAGCCTCTAATGTAAAACGTTCCCATATTTACCTGATGCCCTGGACACCACAGATGTGCAAGTAACACACTGCAAATGGTTAAAAATGTTAAAAGCTGCATATTCTTTATTCTTAAGTACACTGCATTAGCCCTACTTATGTAATGCTTCCTACTCAATATACTCATCATTTTGCAAAGACCCTATGAATTCTTGTAATGCAAAAGGCAAACCAGCTCTTTCCTCCTACTAGTGCAGATATTTCTGTTGATTTATTACTGCACGATAATGCTGCAATTCTGCATTTGGCCTCCTTTGGTGCCTGATACATGGAACCACCATTTTTCCAGGGGAATCCTTCCATAGTATAATTAGAAAATGCCACTTGAGGAAAATTAATTGATGGAAAACTCAATCAGTCTAGAGACTTACAGTTAAATTATATTCTCAAGGACCTCTACAAAGTCACCAGAGCTGTAAATAAATGTGTTTTTTTTTATTAAAAAAGATGAGTATTAATGTAAAGATGCCAGGTACTGTCTTATAGAAGAGTCTTCCTTTTGAGATGGATCCTGAAGAACTTTCTTTAACTAGGAAATTACTGATTTTATAGTTAAAACTTTCTTTCTGCATCTTATACAAAAACTTCCTCGAACAATGGTCTACTGTAAGGGTAGACTTCCCGTACAAATACTGGATCTGAACAGTCTGGTTTTAGTTTATTATGAAACTGAACTTGGTTCTCTATGCCATTATTAATCTAGTCACAAAGCCAGTTTGGGGGCTAGAAATGTTATTCTCATTCAATAAATTAATCCAATTATTGCATTTCCTAGAAGTGAAATCTTATAATCTCCACAAAGTAAAATAAAATAAAAATAATATTCAGATAGACTTTCATGCAGCCTAGTTATGTTTTTAGCCATTTCATCAGATGAGACTGATACACAACTTCATTGTTCACCTACTCCTCCACTGTAGTTCCTGGTCTGATGTAGTTTTGTAGAACAAGGTGATTTCCTTACTTTTTATTATACAGCATTTTGATACTTCTGTAGGTAATGGAACTTGTTCTTGTATTTTCACTTACAGAATTTTCTGACTACTGTGTCTCACTATTTTTCTTTCCTCCCGTCACCAGCCTGTTCTGGAAGCTCTCTTTGACTTCCAGTCTCACCAACAAATATGAAATGTCATTACTATTTGTATTTATAGCTTTACTCCAATGTACTGTGTACTACCAAGGAACTTCATTATGTTGTTTTGTTTTTAAAATACTGACAGAATTTATAGCAGGACTTCTTAACTGTACCCACATGGATGTAACAGAAAACGGCTTCCTCTTGTTTGTTTACTTAAAGCTTAAATTGGACCTTCAAAAACTATTGAGTTGATGTATTTTTTTTCAATCAGAAGTGCTAATTTCAATATTGACATAGTAGATGGCACCAGCATGTTTTTGTCTTTGGCTATATTTAGAATATTTTATTATAGCTGAATGTCTGTCTTAATTTTGTTGGGTTTGGGTTTGGGTTTTTTTTTTATTTTGCCAAATTCAGAAGCATTTCCTTTTATTTCAAAGTATTTCTATGTTTGTAGTAAATTAAACATTAATCTTTCTCTGCAAATGTCAAGTGATATTTAAATGTTTTTCTGGCAGATAAATGATTATTAATATTAATGCAATAAAATCACATCTCTTTGTCCTTTCTTTGATATTTAAGAAAAAATTAAGAATGTCAAAACAGTTCTGCAAAAAGAAAATTCATTGGTCTACCATCCACTCTTCATTAGCCTGAGAGGTAAAAAATTACTGATCTTGTGAGACAATGTGTTTATGGAATCAGAAAGGGGTGAAAATGAATTACTCTATCAGTGGTAGAGTGTGTATCACTTCAATGTGAAAATGCCTTGTTAAAGTTCATTTTCATTTAAAGCCCCCTTTTTGTCATTCAAAAAGCTTTAGCACAATGAAAGAGTCTTTGTCACTTTCATAATTAGCCCCTCTTGCACTAAACGAGAATAAAATCTGATCAGAAGTCCATACAGGCAAGGTCATAAATCAAACAGAAAAGCTCCACAAACAGTCCTGTAAGATGTCCAAAGGCACACGCAGCTTGGAATTAAAGCACTGTAGTCAGGATCCACTCCCAGAAACACAGCACAAAACAGCCCAAATAATATCTGTTTGACAGGCTAAATTTATCTCCATATTCTGTAGCCCTATAAACACATTTTGCTGTTTAGATACAAAAGCAATTTCAGCACCAAGGACAATTCAGGAAAGCAAACAGCTGTTAAAGTGCGACTATTACCGTTTGCCAACCAAAGTCAAATTAATTTAACTTAATGCTCTCACTTCAAACTGTGGCAGGAAAAAAAATCCATATATGATAATTGGCATAAAGCAGGAACAAAAATTGCATTAACAGATAAAACTCCTTAGGAAACCAAGTTTAATTTTATATACATAAGTAAGTATGCAGCCCAGCTCTAACATAAACTGGATTTTATTCAACTTATTTTCATTTTCAGATGAAAGTAAAACGATATTTTGAAAGATGTAATAAAAGTCTCAACCTTGGGCAGTTATGGCAAGAGTGACAGCACATCACTCTCTCTACTCAGGGATCATCAGAATACCAAGAGGAATCCAAGAGATCAACATACTATTTTACTCCCCGTGTTAACACAAAGTGAGAATTTCATTGACAAATGATGCCCAAAACACGGGGAGAGTGGAGGGCAAGGAAAGGGCAGCAGAGGAAGCCAAGGGGAAGCCCACATTAAAGAGGCAGTCAGCAACATGTTCTAGAACACATGTACATTTTACAATTCGATCTCTTTTGGTAAAGTTAAATGCTAATTTAAAATATCAATCAGTTGGAAGTTAGTTGTAAAATAGGTACATCCATACAAACAGGAAATTCCATGAATGCACACATTTTTATCCATAAAGCGTACATATCTGTGCAGACATATGAACATATTTGTACCTTCAAATGTACATTAAAACTGTGCAACTTTATGAGCTTTTGTTTTCTAACAGTATTTTCCCTGCAGAACCAAGTTGTTCAAGTCATGTCTCTAGCCACGTATACACCAAACTACATTCAAAGTAATGGCTTGGTTGGAGGGCGTGGGTGGTTCCACGTCTGTCATCCCTTCCCAACATTAATTATATTATGAGCATAAATAATTTGATTAGGAGACATATGAAAAATGGTCTGCTGAGCAGCAGACTGAAGAGTACTAGTGTGACAAAAAGAGAGCAATGCATTTTCTGAATCCTCATACAGTCCCACACTTGAGTTCACTGACAGTAAACTCCTACAGTTGGCTAAAAGGCAGTGAGGACACCACCGAATATCCTCCTGGATACAGCCACCGGTGCTTGAGTCACAAAAGAAATGTAATTTCCCTTGTCTACCAGACATACAGGTATCTAAAAAGTGCAAATTGCAAAATACTGCACAAGCAAACCAAGCCTGGGAACTGTGACCAGAGCATGCAGGTGATTAAAGAAAGAAAATGGATTTAAGATGGATGGGATGAGAATCTGAGTCAGACATATTATTGAAATTGAACTGCCTAGATCTTTTCCTTATAAGTGTGTATTCCAAAAAGCCAATAAAGCTTTTAAACAAAAAGCAAGGGGTTTTACTATATAATAAACTAGATTAATTGGCTTTTAAACAAATAAAACTCAAAATGGCTAAGTAAGAAGGAATAAAAAGCAAAACAGATCTCCCCTGCCCACTGTGCCCTTGCAAGCAGACACTGTTCCCACAATTGCGTTTAGTTTCCTACCCAGTGAACTTGCTAGAACTCCAAAAAATTTCTAGACAGCCCCCACTGGATCCCCAGGAAACTACTGTCACCTCTATTTCTAAACCTGTATCTGTTCCTTGTATTTCTCAACAGTTCCTCAGTCTCCCTGCGTGCTGCACCCTCACCCTCTCTCCTGCCCACACCGCTTTGTGCTCTGAAAGCACCTCACTTCCGAGCAGGCTCAGCAGGTCTCAATGGAGGGCAAAAGCTCCCCTCACTCTAGACAGTTCCACTTTGTTCTGTCACCTCCCTTTTGACAGGGCACGTATGAAACATCTTTTTCTATGAGTTTAAACGAAAAACTTCATCAAATCAACATTGTAAAAGACATGAAATAGGGGCAAGTAAGTTCCTTCGAGCTAGGCTACCAGGAAACCCAAGCTTCTGGAAGTGGAAGTGTGGCCTCACAACTGATAGGCCTGTTCTCAGCTTCACTTCCTGAGTCCTTCCAGCATATTGCAGGTCTGATCTCCACCCATCTGCTAAGACAGGCAGGTAGCACTTGGTCTGACAGCTATCAGTTCCTAACAAGAAGGCACATAATCTTAATCCTTCAAGAGGTCTTCAGCTGAGATGCCTTGATCTTTGTGATGCTTACTCTGTATTAAGAAAGAAATACCACAAGGACAGGCCAGTTTTTCTCATATTACTTATGTCTAAATATAGGCTGAAGCGCAAGGCATAGTCAGAAGCACATTTAAGTCAATCAGCTACTTGCAAAACCTTGGATGGTGAGCTAAGTGAGAGGTTCAGGCTATAGAGAGGCATGGTTTGCAGAGATACTCCCATATTAATAGACAAAGTCAATCGCATCAGAGAAAGACTATTTCTGCTCTTCTGGTAATTCTTTGATATCCAAAAGTTTCTAACCTATCAAGGCATCCAGTTAAGCTTGATTAAAAAAACACCCTTGGTTTTCCAAAAAGAAAGAAAAATTAAAAAGTAAGCATGCAGATTTGCAAAGCTGACAAAAATCTTCTTACGAGTTATTTCACAAAACCAGAAAACAAATCAGTATTTTCAAAGCAATCACTACCTAAATCAAGATAGAGTGATTGTTGAGCTGTATTATTGTTTCCTGTGGACATAAGGTGACCTTGGTCAATTATAAAGTTCAAATGTTGCTTTTGAGTCTTCAAAAGCAGTGACATACACATTCAGCAGGACTATTTCTATTCCAAATCAGTCTTACTGGATTTCTAAAGAGAGGTGCCACTTTACCTCTATTTATGTAAGAACCCGAAGATGTATTAAACCTTTTCAATTAAAAATAACAACAGAACCCACTACTTTTGTTATACATTGTATTGTCCTTCTAATAGTACACCCTGTCAGTGAATCCATAGCAAGGTCATTTTAAACCAAAACCTAATGTTAAAAAGAATTCTCGGTTCTCGTGTAAGAAGAAAGAATGCTGAGGTATTAATAGAAGTCCTTTAGCACATAAAGCATACTATGAGATAAAAGGGTTAATTAAAATTATTTCTTTAAATACAACCAAGGTTAATTTCAAATTTGAGTTTCAATCTATTTACCTTTACAATACTTTCATTATGACATACAAAAATCTCTTTATTAAATACAGGAGAAAGGTTTATTACAATATGAAACACTGGGCAAGCAGTTGCGTAACAAAACAGTTATCACCTTACGAAGTAATTATTTGTGGCTCCTCATTTTAATAATATTACAGCTCTTTAACTTTTCTAACGTGCATTTCTTTCATTTATTTGCTTAGAAATAAAGATGTGGATATTTAATGTATCAGTGGAACAATCTGTAAAATGTTAGTATCATAAAAGATACATTCAAATATGGCCCTGGCTTTAACCAAATAGAAATGCTTTCACAAGAACCAGTCTTCAAAATCAGGAGGTTAATTTCTTCATTGTCACTTCTTAACCATACTGACATGAAAATATTACCTCTGTGATGGAAAGACGACCTTCTGTCACACCGCTGACATGCAAGGAAGTCAGCAACAGAAGGACCTTCTGCTTTTGAACATCCCAGACTCACAAGAACATGGCAATCCTACTGTCCAATCTAAGAATGAAAATAGTTAATAATTTAGGAATCACGATTAAAATTAAAAAGACATCTCATTCTGAACAGGTGGGCAGCTTGCTATAGTTCACTAGAATGTGGCTAGTACTCCCGTAAGGAACTGAGCCTCCACATTCCTCTGCAAAGCATTTTTCTGCCCTCCTCCATCATCTGGCAAAC
>JANHFX010023507.1:18811-30589 GCA_027560015.1 Chloroceryle amazona | reverse complement strand
TAGTACTCCCGTAAGGAACTGAGCCTCCACATTCCTCTGCAAAGCATTTTTCTGCCCTCCTCCATCATCTGGCAAACAATAATAAAAACAGAGGAATGATCGACTAAGGGCTTTTTTGGCTCTATTACTGCAAGACAAGATTATTCTATAGGAATGAAAGGTGTTAATCGAGAACACTACTAACAAGTTTATTTTATTTGGGTAGATTTTGTCTTGAAATCTTTCTGCAAGTTTTGAAATAATTCATAGTTTATATAGTTCAAATGCAGTATCCACAATAAAATCATACTAGATTGCATTAATCAGCCCATACTTAATTTTCTAATTCATGCACTTCTAATTCATTTTCTCATTCATGCACTTTAGAATCGGATTTTGTTGCAGTACACCCATCTATATTTGCTGTCACTGGGAAGCCACATAGATAATAAAGACTAAATCACAATTATCAAATTGTAATACTGCTTTCTGATTTCCGCATTCTTTCCTTTTCATGTATGAATCAACAATTTAACATATGTCTTCCAGTTCCTATTATCAGTTAACAAGGCTTATTACAGTACTCTCAAAGCACACAGTGTTGCTTATCCCCTCATCTGGGTTAAATCAGCCAAAACTGAATAGGTTGCAAAAGATAATGCTTGTTCTCCATCCTCTTCCTTTACCCAGCTGGATCATTCTTCGTTAGTCTGAGCCAGTGGAGATAACCTAACACAATCTTTCCAACGGTATTTAAGTTTTCCTGTACTGATGAAATAATATCAGTTATTGTTACATTCTATCTGAAATAATATCTATTATTCCTAATATGTGTTGAAGCATGGCAGACCTAAAATAGCATCCCTCCTAAAGAAAGTCCTTCTTACCCACCATGATTCAGGATGACACATACTTTGTTCAATTTTAAAGAGTAATCAAAGGTGTGGGCTTAAATCCAATTAGTGTACTTCAAAGAGGATAATGTCAAAATGCTTCAAATGGTGATTTTACTGTGTAACACTGAAGCTCTTAACTTCTGTGAGCCTCAGATTTCTGAACTATAAAATGAAAACAAAAGCACCTTGTAAAGTACACGGCGATCTCCCACAGTAAGAGATTATAAGCATAAGCTATTATTAACTAAGCTAATATTCTAGAGAAAATAAAATTGGAGGTATTCAAAGTCATGTATTCACATCCTAAGAAGTATCTAGATGTCATAATGATTGTTACACTACATATTGGGCAGACGCTTTTAATTGAATTTGATTGTAATCACTCAGACTGTTCTCATTTTCATGTCATCTAATCAGTCACCTTTCTTCTAGCTTTCACTCTTACTAACCTCTGGCCCACTGAATAACAGAATATTTTCCCAATTGCCACATGACTATTAATTCATGGAAAGTTTCACAAGCTTATGATGTGACCCTAAGCCAACAAAAATCATAGTTTAGCAGAAATATTCCACTGATTTCTGCCCTGGACCAGGCACTGAAGATTTGGCATCTGTCAACATAGAGCTCCCATACTTAAGAAGGTATTTAAAGGGTACAGTTGCAGTTGAAGTTCTTGGTAAAAAAAACGTTTCCTGGCCAAAAAAAAATACATACAGACTGATTAAGGACAAATAATCACCAAACATCAGGAGAACAGGTCCAGATCCCAAGTCCTTTATATAAATAAATAAATAATTTTTAAAACCAGTCATTTTGAAAGATGGATTTAAGGAAATCTTTCAAGGAAGATTAGTAGGGATATTTGCAGAGGAAATAATGTGAACATGGAAAACCATGGCAAAAATAAAAGGGACAAAATTGTTTACTGATGAAAATGCAAATATGAGGGAAGGAAATAAATGGATTGCTAAGTCCAAAGGGATAAAGAAGAGCACATAGATGGGAATAATGAGAAAGAAAACATGCTAATGGAAGGCCGATAACACAGAGTCCTAGAGAGGAGGATAACAAGGTTTCATTTGATGTAACATTCAACGTAAAGGCTCAAGAAGTGGGGCTCAACATTCTCTCAACATACAAAAGAAGGTAATTCAGCAATAAAATTCACAAAAAGGCAGGGAGGAAAGAGAAATAACAGGCAGGTTAACAATGCAATAATCAAGTAGGATAATCAAGACGAGGAGTGTTTGGGACAAGTGAGAAAGCATCAAACCTGAAGCACCTGAAACAGAAATACATGCAGTAATAACCAAAAGTCAAGTTTCAACTTATTATCTTTTATTTTTTCAGATGAAAGCAAATTAATCCATTCCTTCTCATTAACTTTTTAGTGTGGAGTACATCTGCAACAGATTTCAGAGGAGTAAGTGCATCATCATACACCACCTTAGCCAGCTCAGGTAGCTAGCTCTGATATTCTGACAGCAACGTATCTGTAACAGCACAAAACTCAGAGTGAAAATAACCACCCCACTGTTTACCCAGTCTCAAGACATTTTGGGCTGTGCTAACATTGCTATGAAATCTAATTTGGCTGTGCCTACAGAAGTGACAGTCAGCTCGGTGCAGGTAGAAGTGCATATATGATCACTAGAGCATTGCAGGTATTTAATTTCAAAACCTGACGGTAATACAAAAGATACACGTGAAGCATCAACAATTGAAACTTCATATAAGTAAATAAAAGCTGCAATGAAGAAGACAAAAAAGAACCACAGTTGTCAAAAAAAATTATTAGTCAATCATTTCAAAATGCGCTGTGAACTCCATTTCTTAAACTGACCACCAAAATTCTGAAAGGAAATAAAAATCTCTACATGTTAGTTCTATGTATTTTTATATCGCATTCATGAGAAAGGCTTAAAACTTTTTCACATCAGAAATTTGACATTTATTTACAATCTTAGAAACGGCTACTGAAAATGAATTATTCATCATGTAGTACAGTAGCAACAATAAACATTCAAACATTTAAAAATGTATGAATAAATCATACTTCTTACAAACAAAAGTTATCTTACAGCATCAGATGAGAAAGAAAGCGATGTGATTTTACCAGAAATTGTTAGAATATAATAATAACCCTTAATATATTATGGTAATTTACCTTCTTGTTATGTTATTGTAGATCTTGGAATTCCAGTAGCTGTCTAAAGAACACACAGTGATAATACAGGGCTTGTTCCCAGTTTGTTTTCAGAAATAGTAACACTAAATCAGAATGAGCACGCTAAAGGCTGAACTTAGAAGGCAATTAGGTTACTAAACAGAATCAATAAAGGCAAACTAAAGCTCTGCATGTATCCAAAATAGTGTGTTTCCCACATAATAACTTGTATCCAAATTCCTGCTAGGCTAAATATTCTAAACTATTTTATCCTCAAATAAAATTAGCATCAACCTGAGAATAAAAATATTTTTAGTTCATGCTGAAACACCTCTTGTGAAGTATGTTTTTCAACCACTATTCTTCCAAAATACAGACCGCTATGTATTTGAGTGGTTTGTCTTTTCTTGCATTGCAGTGCCAGTTCAAACAAGCAAACATCTTAATTTGGCCAGTTAACTTTGGAACAGCGGGCATTTGGGAATTTTAAAACAATTTAGAGAAGAAGAGCAGAATCTACCTAATCTATCTGAAGTGCAATGTCATTTCTTGGGAAAAAAAAAAAATAAAAGTGGCAATCTTCTAAGTGATTTCTAAGGGATCTCTGGAGATTGTCTAGTCCACTCACCCCACTCAGAGCAAGGTCAGCAAGAGGAGGTTGCTCTGTGCCCCATCTACTCAGGTTTTGAATACCTCCATGGATGAAGACTCCACAGCCTCTCTGGGCAGCCTGTTCCAGTGCATTCAACTCAGAAAATAATATTTTTTAAAAAGAATATTCACTTCTCTGGAGCTGAGTAAAAGAAATATTGTTCTCCCTGTTAGTGCTGCCTAAGCCACGTACTGAGCAATTCAGCAGCACCACGTGTTGCACGTCACACAGTAGCAGGTAAAGAGCAGCTCTGCACTGCTGTGCAACACAGCCAAGGGTCCTTTGAGTGCAGGACCCAATGCAAACATTTCAGATTTCTTTTCTCGGCTTCAGGCCCTTTCCTCCTGTTCCACTATTCTTTATAACATCACCATTTGAGCAAATCTAGCAGGCATAATACAAGATATGAAATGTCCTAAACTTCATTCATCATTTGGTTCATATGAAACTGATGCAAAGCACTCTTAACACCTCTCAGCCATTTTGCACTCATTTCACACAGCTGAAATTTCCTACAAAGGGTGCTAGGCAGTCAAGAGCCATGTCTTTTGTGCTGCTGTCTTCTGCAAAACAGGAATAATATTACAGGTTATTGAACTAACTGAACAAAATACCACTATTTACCCTAGCAGAATATTTCAGCCTTCTCCCTCATGAAAATAAAGCCTTTCCAATATCTCTTAGCTCCAAAATATTTACTGTTCTGATGCCACACTATCTTTTATTCTGAGTACAGCCATTCCTTCTGATAATCTATATAGCACCATCTGCATACGCAGAGGAAAGAACACTTTTCATTTTCTTCTAGTTCTGAATGACGCTCATTTAAAAAGACAGAGGTTAAGGATACAGCCAGTGAAGGCAGAGAACTACTCTTGGGTAAGAGCAAGGAGAAGCACCCCTAACAATATAAACAATGCCAACGTTTTTCCACTGGCACTGCTCTTCACTCTATTTTCCCTGAGTTTTAGAACCCAGCAAGATAAAATTCTGGAAGGATGGTTGGCAGTAATTTCTAAGGCTCAAAATCAGATAAAAACACTAAGGTAAAGTTAAGGTCTGCACTACACCCGTCAGAAGAGATTGACCTGAACCTACTAATCGCTGAAAACTAACACAAGTCTCTATTTTAAGAAGCAATTATTCAAAGCAATTATTTCCCTAGTCAGTAACTGAAGAAGAATAGGTCACCTGTTACTCTATAGAGTAACTACAGAGTTATTCAAGTCCAGGGATTTTATATGAGAAGAATTTTGCATCTCCTCATCAGTGACTTCCAGTGCTGTTTTAAAAAGATTTACATAAAGCACGAACTCAGCTGGGTTTTTTTTCTTCGCACTTTCAACTGTCACAGGCCTCTATTGTGCCACTATATATACATACCTCTGTACACTCATGAGTGATTTACTGATGTCACATTCATGTTCATATTAACATGTGCAGTCTGCAATAAACACAGCTGCATTTATGTCAATGATTTTATATTCAAATATATCTGATTATGCTGAAATAAACACAGCTGCATTTATTTCAGTGATTGTACATTCAGATAAGGATATTTGTTCGGTGTAATGTAATGTTCCTTCACACTGGCAGGGACATTGCTATTCTTTCTTGTATTTCCCTCTATCATTTTTCCAGATGGAAAATTTTGAACAGAGCCAGAAAAATGGAAACTGGAAAATGTATCTCAGAAGCTGGTATATATGAAAATCCTTCTGCTTATTCTCAAAAATGACTGAAACATCTCTGTATAAAGTATCTCCATTGTCACGTTTTTTAAAATTCCCCCTCTGTCAAAGCAGACAAGCAAGCTTACAAAAAATCCAGCCCAAAGTGGGAAGTCAGATGGAGATGTACGTACCAGGATTGTACAGTGCCTAATCTTAAGAATGGATCTCGTCGAGTGCGTTTCTGGACAGCTGTTGTTAACGTTAGCACACCGTGTTCAACCACTATCTCCCTAAGAAAATTAGTTTGAATGGAAACAATAACTAAGATTTGCTTTCCTATTATCTGATCAAATTATAGTTTTGCATGATGTTAATTTTGGCCTGTAACTATAACCTGTAATCTGTTTTAGGAAAATAATAAAAGATTATCCTATGTACTAAAAGCAATTAACTGTTTAACCAGATATATCTATCAGGTGAGATCAAGGTCTAGCCCAGAAAATGGATCCCTAGAGAAGAGAATGGGAACTAAACAATAATTTGAAGACACCTCCCCAGAATTATCCCCCAATTTACAATATACAGTTTATGAACCTTCTGAGCTAGAGATAGTGTCAGTGTTTAGTGGCTCACAACTCAATTTTCTTCCCTGGTCTCGTCAGTTGGGATTTTTGCTTGAAAGCATGCCACATGTAAACTTCTAGCATCCACAACTTCCTGCAAGAAGAAGCACCACAGCTTACTTAAACAATATCAGAGGAGCCATTCTCCTTTGCTTGCTTTCAACATGCTAGCTGCTAGTTGCATCTGATGGCCCTTAGTTTTTGTACAAAGAGAACAGACAGAGAATCACTGTTTCACATTCACTGACTTTTTGACTAAGAATTGTGATTTTACAGCCCTCTAATATCTTCTTCCACAGTTGTCTCTTTTCCAGACTACGGGTACTTACTCTGTTTGGTTGTTCCTCATACAGAGGCTGTTTAACATCCATTCTAAACTTAGAATTACGCAATCAAAGATATTTCTGCTTCCTATTCCAGTTGCTTATTCCCTGCCTCTCAGGTCAATCACACAGCAAATCAACACGTGTGCTTGTGTACTTGCTGAGGAGATGCAAACATCGTAAGAGGCAGGAGCGAAAGGCTGGTCTGAAGAAGGCAGTATGATAATCAGAAGATGAACTGACTATGAAAATTATAATCAGCACACCAACTACAATTAACACCCTAATTCTTTAGTGATGCTTTTATACTAACGGTTCTTGTATTGTCATTAGCTCCATTAGTCATTAATATCTATTTCCCACAAGTTAAGAAACCTGACTCCTGCTGTATTTGTTAGCTGCTCTCACATCAGCACTAAGCACTCCCCCATTTGCAAAAATATCTTCCATACAATCTTCTGTTTAGATATTTAAAAGGTTAATATTTAGTTCCATTTGCAATGCTGACCTAGCAAGAAAGAAATTAATTTGGCATTACAGCAGTAACATCAATTTCCCATGTAACTTTAGTAATGCATTTACTGGAAAGAGATTAATATCAATTCCATAAATCATTCACATGCTTTTTCCGGAGTTCGAGCCATCTGAGTAATGTCATATATGTTAACCGATAGCACTTTGTGCGTGCTACACCCATTACTCTATGCCTAGGGTCATCATTACAAAACAAACCCCCCCAAATTAAATCAATCTTTTGTTCTTAATTTTTTAGTGACTTCTGACTTGCAGGAGTCCAAAGGTATTGATGCTCTGGTGGAATAACACTGCTCTGAACCAGGAACGGGCATTCTCAGAAAAGGGAAACATTTGTTAAATTATCCCTACTGGTTGCAATAACCACTTAATATCTTTATGTGAAATATGGCATAAATTACTGTCAACAAATAAGGAAATAACTAAAACAAAGTGTTTCATTAATCAGACACACCTTGATGCCACAAAAGTAGGCTGAAAACAGACATCATTACTGCAATAATATATCACTTGTAAACTTTTTACAAACAAAAAGGGTCATTTCAGAAAATGTTTTGCAACTCAAAATTTACAGTATTTTATTAATCTCAAGTAAGATTAATCTCCCCTAATTTTAGCCGTCTAAAGTCAAGTCTTAGCAACTGGGACATAGGCACCCCCAAAGGGCAATTCATCCTATATTATCTTTGCTTTTGTTCAAAAGATATCTTTCATGGTAAAGCTCAATGGCCTATTTCACGCCTGTAAGTGGTTACAATGAGATCAGCGGAATTACAATCACTTACTGCAATTTGGAGTGTTGTGCAAAGTGTTTTATAAGTACATTATCCTATTTTTGAAATATAGAAAGATATTTAAAACCGTAACAAAAATGATACAAGAGTACTTCACAGTCACGTGAGATCTCTTAATACATTGTAAACCTTAGCTTTCTCCAACTGATTAATATCATTTGCAACCCATCAATATGGAATTTTTTTATCAGGTTTCTATTACAAAATATTTTATAAACCTGCTGTAGGAAAAGACAAACTCGTGTTTGTCAATCGTATCCACTGCAAGGTGGTGGTACATGAGTCAACATAATAATAGGAGGTTTACAGTAATTGAGATTGAATCTTAAATTTTACAAAACTTTAATTACAACCTTTTGAATACAAACCACAATACACAAATTACCCAATCATAACACTTTTTCATTAAAAAATAAGAATTCATCCAAAGGATAGAAGACTTAATGACTCTTGGCAGAGTTCCACTTTTTGGTTGAAATGAGAATAAAAGCAGACAGCAGCTTCATTTCTAATTTCAAGAAACACAGTATTTTTAACATTTAAACAGCATTATATTTGACTAACAAGCCAAAATATGTATTTTCAAAACCTTATAAAAAGCCCCTGTATTTAACAGTGTGAATGCTGAGATTTACAGACCTCTGTGAGCCAACACTGTTCCTTCAATCCTCACCAGTCATTATTAAACAAGCAATTTGAGCCACAAGCAGCAGAAACCATCGAGCTTGGGGTTTTTAACCACACAACACATCACGGTCTAGCTCCAGCTTCCTTCCACGTTCCCTACAACATCCTACCAAGCAAGACAGAAGGTGCTGCGCTTACTTCAGAAGTACGTACGAGCCAAAGAGCCCAACAATACATCCACGGTGACTGGCAAGCCAGGTGATACCAACCAAAAGGAATGATATCTGAATTTCCCTTGCAGTTCTCTTCAGCGAGGCCACAGCTGGCAGTGTCAACAGAACTTTTTAAATATGCCACTTAGGAACCTGGGGAGGCAAAAGCTATAGACATTTTGAGCCCACCCTAAAAGCACTCTGTGGCAGAGCCGTGAAGGCAACTTACGGCTACACCCAGCAAATGGTCTTTGCCCAAGGAGAAAAAAGGTGCAGATGCCTCTGTGGGCACACAGGTATTCTGAGCTCAGAGGAACTTTGGTCCTGTCCAAGCACTACGAGCACTGCTGTGAAGATGGCTGCTGAGAGGAAGGCATCACGGACTTTTTGAAGGAATAATTCTGTAGTGGCTGTAGAAATACAGCCTGAATACACGACAGTGTGAGGCGTACCCTGCAGTAGGTGTTGATGGACTCTAGACAGTCCAATATGAGGTATTTTAAAGAGCAAGTCATCCATGTTGTTTGAAGGCATCCTCTGGACTGCCACAAGAATCCACTATGTTGCAGTTTCTCCTGATTTATATGAGTGTGCAGGGAACCTGAACATGAACCACCTCAACACTCAGAGTGTCCAGTCAATCACCAATGCTCTCACAGAACAGCATAAATTCAAATCTGGAGATTTCAATCTTTCTACCAAACCAAAGCAATGGTCCATTTCATGGTCCATTTCAGACCTACAGGACACTTGCAATTGCATTTCTAATACAACTCATTGTGTCTGGCCTATTCAGCCAAGCTTTTTTGGCTTGGAAGAAAAGTGAAGACCCTTTCAGCTGTATTTCTCTTCTCTGAATCCTGACATAAATGACATTTTTGCAGCCTGTATCAGCAATGGTCAGATCCTTGAAGATCCCATGTTTTGGGGTCATTGACAAAATTCATCCCCCTTTTGCAGAGCCAGAAGATCGGATTGGGACTCTGTACAAAGGGTTGAAGTGGCATCAGTGCCATAAAAATACTGGTCTCTTTCTAAGGATTGAGACATTTGGTTTATGTATTCTTTGTCCACTTTGCAAAATATATGTGAAAGCCTTTGTTCATAGCATATAAAGTTCATTTATTAAGTAATCGTTACCTCATGCATTAGTAAAGATACTGCAATTATGTCAGTTCCCAGAAAAAGTGTTTTCCAGCACTGGATGATACAGTCTCCAAAAACATCTGGTACAGGAAAAAATGACTAAGCAAATAAAAATAAATCTTAGCCACAACACAGCAGAGGCTGCTGACAGAACTGATGCCATCAGAAATAACCTGCACCAGGCCAACACAAGACAGTAAACAGGGGCAGTTGGCTAAACTAAGCTGGGAAGTCATTTAGATCCACACCAAATACACTGTCTGAAATGCCAATTCACCTTGAGTACAAGATGCCAGATTCCCTGAAGAACATTTTTACACCAAAATCTGGGCCTGATCCAGTCAGGAAGGACTCCTTTGTACAGCAAGAGCAAATACACCCCTTTTCTCGAAGCACTGTACTTTGTAAAATTCCCAGTTATGCCAGAACAGACAGGATGAAGGCTGGACACTTGTACAGTACTGCAGTGCTGCTGAATTGAAACCGTCAATAACTTTAAGCATTAGAAGCAACAGGAAAAGGAATTACAACTGACCAAGTGTATACATTTCGAACGTGACATTTATTTCCTTTAAACTGGACAATGCTTAGATAACTGTGCTTCAGTTTCTCCCTCAATCTAGCTCCTATGTCTTGGGAAAACTGACAGTATCTAAAAATTCTGTTGTGATATGCAAAAAATCTGAATTTTCATCCATTTCTTTTGTGCTAATGATATATTAATGTTAAAAGTTTCTTTTGGCCATATATATATTCTTTAATATTAATAAAGATAGGAGGAAGATTCCAGTTAGGACACTTGCTTGAACTATGGAATGCACAAATTCAAATTCCTGACATACTTGCAAGTTGATTCTGACTGTTATTTATAAGATGAAGGGTTCAACCATCATTCTTCATTTTCAATACTTGTATTTATTTTACAGCCATGATTCTTTCACAAGTATTAGATTCATGAAGGGTAAGTTAAGTGCCATCTACAAGGTGATTTGGTAGCTCTTCTTCTGAAAAGGATCTGGCCAGTATAAGGGATCTTAACTTTTATAGAAGTTGGCAGTGCCATGCTATTGTGAAAAAGACTGGAATGTCACATAGCAGCAGTAAACAGATTGCAAGGCACGTCATGTAATAAACTCTACATAGTACTGGCACCAGCTTCTCGGAGTATCATGTACACCTTGGATCATTGCCTGTCAAGAAAGACATGGAACAGCTGGAGAAAGACCAGGAGAAATAAAGAAAGAATGATAGAAAATTTGGAAAATGTGACCACTAAGGAACTACTGAATAAAATAGCAGTTATTTAACCTGAGGAGGGAAAGGCCAAGGGAAGATATTATAGCAGCTTTCCATCAAGTCAGAGAAGAAAGGAATTATCTGCTTTCTGTGCCTATAGGACTGGACAAGAATAATGCATTTTTGGTAAGAACATTTCTGCATGAAAATGTTTCTTACACTGAGCAATGTGCAGCAATTTCTGCTTTCTTATTGAAACTTTCCTCACTGGAAGTCTCTGAAAAGAATAGATAAATATCTGTCAGGAATGTCAAAAATAGCACATTTTGCCTCTCAACAACAGAGTGGACTAAAAAGAAATGGCAATGCCCATTTCAATTCTATTTTTTAAGATGTTTAAAGCAAGGCACTTCAAGACAGCAAACTGAACAATGGTTTTCAGACTACATGAAAACACACCACTCTGTCTCAAAGAAATTCATACTTGTCAACACTATTTAATACAGTAATGATAGCCATTACTAAAATGAAAGTATATTAAATAGAATTTCTTCTGTATGTGTTAATCTTTTCCCTGCTTTCTATGAGTTTAACACTCTTTCTCTATTCTGAAAGGTATTTACTCCCATTTCTGCAATATAAAATCACAGTGATTGAAACAGGTGTAGAAGGGAACTTGTAGTTCTATCAACTAGACCTTTCAAGAAAACACAGAATGCAGACAAAGAGAGGAATCACATTCTGAAAGCAAATCATCAACAAATACTCCATGGCTACCACTGTCCAACCAGTTTTGCTCCATCCTAACATGGCTTCATTAAGACCAGGATCATCTCCAGTGAGAATGTGATATAAACCAATATCAAAACTCCTATAAACATTACATTAGAAACAGGGTCATTATAGTATAACT
>JANHFX010023507.1:0-18711 GCA_027560015.1 Chloroceryle amazona | reverse complement strand
ATTTATATACATAAAACTATATATAATATATAATATATAAACTGAGGGGTTTAATTGCATTGTGTTTGTTTTTAAAAATTGTATAAATCCTTACAAAACTACCTGTAAAGACACTTTAATGCCTCTTAAGTATGAGGGATCTTAGATTTCAATGGCATATATATATGTTTAGTAACATCATCATAACAGACAAAGCACAAGTCTTATAAAAAATCTGCCTGTTTTATCTCAATAGCCTGTTTCTTTCAGGTGTATGTAGGTATATAAGATGAACTTGGAGTTTTTATAAAATTAATGTGACCTGTTTTCATAGAATCACAGCATCATAGAATAGTTTGAGTAGGATGAGGCCTTTAAAGATCATTTAGACCATCCTCCCTGCCATGGGCAGGGACATCTTCCTACTAGATCAGGTTGCTCAAAGCCCCATCCAACTTGACCTTGAGCATTTCCAGTGATGGGGCATCCACAATTTCTTGGCAACCTGTGTCAGTGTGTCACCAGCCTCGTCGTAAAAATTGTCTTCCTCTATCCAATCTAAATCTAGCTTCTTTCAGTTTAAAACCATTGCTCCTTATCCTGTCCCTACAGGAAAAAGTCTTTCTTCATCTCTCTTATAAGCCCCCTTTATATATTGAAAGGCCACAATAAGGTCTTCTGGGAGCCTCCTCTTCTCCAGGCTGAATAACCCCAACTGTTTCAGCCTTTCTTCATAGGAGAGGTACTCCAGCCCTCTGGCCATTTCCGTGGCTGTCCTCTGGACTCCTGTAGCAGGTCCATGTACTTCTTGTCGAGACGCAGGACTCCAGGTGGGATCAGTTTTATAATCTGTTCTTTGAAAAAGGCAGTTTCAAAAGGGTATTACCATTTTAAGGTGGTACTCAAAGAGCATCAATACACTACTGTATAAGTGGTTTATAGTGCTGCTTGGATAATAAGAGGGCATAGATTTTAGAATTAATAACAATTTAATGTCCGTAATCAGTTAATTTGCTTTGACCAGTTAAGGTACTCTAAGCAATTACTTGTCTGACATATAACAAAAGATAAAGTGAATTTACATATGAAGCGTACACAAAGTTATTATCATTCCAGCTAATACATCGTCATCATGAGAACAGAAATGAAGGTATTAATTTTATTCATATTTATACTTTGTAAGTGTCTGAATATGCAAAGCAACATCACAGCCTGAGCGTGCTACAACCTAAACAAACACGCTATTCCGAATAGCATCTGCCTCTATCACATGCTATTATTGTCAAAGTATATAAAGTATGAACATTACCTTTGAACTGAATAAATGTTTTAATTTAAAAATATAATTAATTCTATTGTTCAAAACCTGGAATTAAACCATCATGCAATGATTCACATTACTTCACAAATAATTTGATGGCTGCTATTGATCCTTTTCATTGCAGAGGAGCTTAACACAATAAAGTAAATTACTCAGCTTGGCCAACTGATTAATTTCATAAGTCATTTTCCGATACAAAAATTCATAGAAGCTTAACTGGTATGAAATAGCATCCAAAGTTTTTTTTTAAATACGCAACTATTGTCTGAACCTTCAGAGACATCTTAAAAATAAGATAGTCTTCATTATTCATTGCATCATTTACACCTTTTATATAATGTAATCAAAGGATTTAAATAACTCAGTGTAATATTTATCCAGGAACTGGCAGCTAGTATTCTACCCTGAGGGACGTAAGTCTTCATAAAAAGCTCATTTTACAAGACACTGTAGCAGTTTTGGCATTACCAGCACCTCTCACATAAACCATGTTGAAAACTATGGTTTATCCTGCCAAATGCCTTTTGTACATATGGTATTCAACTGTTCTCTGTAGGTCTGTAAGCCAATAATAAGAGATTTAAGCTAAAAATCTGGAAACACACATATATGTAACACAGAATTTTAAACAATGCTACATATTCATGAATATATTTACTTAGACACTTCACAAAATAAAAGCATACATGATTAAAAATATTATTTGAATTCACATGCTAACTGTAACTCTTGTAAAAATAATTTCTCTTCCAACTTGCAGTAGCTTCCTAAAGTTTCATTCTCCTTGTACTGACATCAGAGGCATAACTTCCGTTAATCTCAGCGGTACAGAATTAGGCCACGAGAAGCACAAAGAAATATAGTTAAAGACAGCACATACATGTTCATAAACTCTTCTAACTACAAGGATGGGCTTAGCACTCTACAAGGTTAACTTCCCCAGATTAAATTTTAAAATAACATATTTCAGATGCTACATCTTTGATTAGTGGTCTACGAATACTGTATTCACCAACAGAATAAAATCCATTTCCGTATCTACTTGAGGTAAGAGATGGACCTGATGAAATGCACATTGTAGGCAGTAACAAATTTCCCAACCCTTTTCACATTTGAAGAGGCTGATTTTATGCCATACTCAACTGAAGTGAATCAGTGAGTTAAGTAGCATTTAATGCAAGTCTTCTTTAGAATTAAGACATTTGTTATGAAGATAAGTAATACAGTTAAAAGTGTCAATATATTGACAACTCTGTTACGTCAAATAATGCTGAAAATGCTTACCACTTTCAAAACAGGCATCAAATATCAGATGGCCTTTTTTAGGCTGTCCACAGTAACCAGCTGGGAGAACGGTGTACTTGCTCACATTCCCTGCTATGATATCATCACTCCCTGTTGCAGTAAAAGCAAAAAGTAAGACCATCAGCATAAACCAGAAAACTAAAAACCAGTAGAAGGATATTCCCCCAGGCTTTTCCAGGTAACCTGACATCTGCGCTGTTTAACACGTGCACAGTAAATGAACTCTTTCTTCTCAAAGTTTAAGAATTTGGATATAATAGTAGTATCATATGTTAAAGCTTCTCTAAGGAACAAACCACTCAGTTTTTCATACTCAGCTGGATCCCCTTCTTTGGACTGGAGCTCTCTAATAAGTACATTCTGCATGGGTTCCCTAGAACGGAACTCCTCAGCAGCACCTTACTTCATCATAATCCTCAGCAGCATCTTCCTCACTATGGACGTTAATGGGATCTTTTTCTTCTATCCCACTGCCTACTTCCATGCATCTTAAATGAATTTAGAACCTCTGAGAGTGTTGAGTCCCACTCATATTTGAAATCTGGACATTTTTAGAAGGGAGAGACATTCACTCATGGGGGCATGTGATTACCTGAGCCTTGCTTGCTTAGGAAACAAAACTCAGAGAAGAACTTATACAATGAAAAAAAAATAAAAAATAGTAGGGTTTATTTCAGAATGAAATATTTGAGGACAAGTTTTCTACCCAATGGCATTATTTTTGTCAAAACATATCAGTAGTGTATATATTGAAAGCTTTGTCCTTCCAGTAAAATTATTCTGTCTCACAAACTGCAGCAGGCAAAAAGTTTGTTTCCAAACAGGGATTGAACACTATTTTTTTTTTTTCATTTGAGAAATAGACAAGAAAGTTCATAACTGTGTATTGTGTTGTACATGAATATCAGAGTGAAAGAAACACACAATATAACTAGCTGTTCATTCTTCTGACATTGGCTCAGAATTGTCTTCACTATTTACTGTTTGGACAACAAACATTTAGCAACAGAAAAATTACCTTCTGTGTTACAGAAAACTAGAAGAAATGTGCGTGTCTTCAAGTGCAGAAGGCATGTGATGGAATAATGGGATGATAATATCTTATTTCACTCTGGTAAATAGGGCTACTAAGGATTCTAGAAATAGACTTTTGGTCTGTTCTGATTTTTTGACATTTAAATGGGTTACAGGAGATGATGAATGTGACATAAAGCACAATTTGTTTTATTTTTGTATTGAAAACTATTTCGCACAAATGTTGCAAGCAATTGATACTGGCCCTGGATGATGAAAACAGCTTATTAATTAAAACTGACCTTTCCATACATGAATGTATCCCACATCTTGAGGCAAAACACCTCAGCTCAGGTAACAAATTATATCAACGTATTAGTGACACCACAGTTAAAGGGTCTGTCAGACTTTATATTATATACCCACATTTTCAGAGGTATATCAATTCCAGATTAAAAAATATGTATATCCAGGTCAACACTCAGCATATAAATCCTCCATCTTCCCGAGGAAGAAATATGAAACTTACTCTCTTTGAGAAGTACTGCATCAGAGCAAAGAGAATTTAGACCTTTTCTTACTTTTATAATCCAAAAAGTTAGATATTAAATAATGCAAGCTATTATTTTTTAGCAAAATTATTATTTGCAACCTCAGGGTTATTTGTTTTAGATTGAATAATTACCCACAGAAAGCAATCTGCAGCATTTAAACTCTGTTCTTTAAATATAAAATTGCTACTTATGATAGTTTTAGCTAGATGGTTTTTACCAGAATGCTGATACAATTTGCTTCAAGGCTGGCAACACCAGAGGCAAACTGAGACCTGGATGGGGCATCTGTGTGTCTGTATGGCCATGATCGTGTCACTTGGTACAATTCATCCTGCTGCATCGTGCAACCAGTAATTCAGAACGGCAGGCCCAGGAAAACCATTTCCTCAGTTTCAGTTCAGTGCCACTTTCAGAGTCTCCATATACCCGTCACAGTTAGTCAAGTTAATCGCTTGTGATCCAACACATGGAATCAAGGGTACAAATTAAAATTCAGGGAAAACTTGCAGATCTCCACCAAGAACGTGTGAGCTGCCAGGGACCAAAGTGAAAGAATGGGAGGCAGGGAGTCAACTGAGTAGAGCATTAAGACTGAACTTTTCCTGGAAAATGCTCACTTCTAAGTCTCAGCTAAAAGTAAAAGGCTTCTGGTAATTCTTAAAAGATAGCTGGGAAACAGCGCTTAGATGAAGATGAAGAAACTAGAAAACATGACATTCATAACACTGCTACTGTAAGACAGTGGCAGAAGGAAAAGCAGGCAGAAGACAGAGCTACATCTCCCTTTCCACCTAACAGACAATTAGAAAATCTGCCCATAGAGTCTTTACATGATGCAGAAGGAAGCTGTCAAGTAACAGTGTCCTAGCAAAAAGTTTCCATCTGCTCCTCCTGGCTTAATGTAGCCATTCAAGAAAGAGAATAAAATCATCAAATAGTCTGTAATTCAGTCATTTAATCTCTCCTTGCATGATCTTTATTGCACAGTACTTTGAATATTCAGAATATACTGTTGTTCTGTTTTGCATTACGTTATCTTTAGTCAATCTCTAAACATGCAAAACTGCAATCTTTGAACTTCACGTTATTCTACGGCACGACAGCATTATGGCCCTTCTGGCATGTTCTCCTTGGGTGATAAAGAGAAAGCCAGACCACTGGCCAAAAAAGAGCCTGCACTGCTAGATTACAAAACATGACTTCACGCTTGTTTGTGCGGCAGATGCAGTGAATGATGCTGAGAATACATTACCATCTTCAGCTGGAGAGAACTGTTACACTGGGCTGTAAATCCTCTGGCCAGTAAAAAGATACTGTCCTCACAACTGTGGAGCCCTAAGTAGATTTTCCTGACTGAAGGCAAAGATGTATGACAGAACCTTGTAGAGAAGGGAAATAGTACTTCAGTCTGAAACAAACTGCAAGGGAAAGAAGAGAATTAACTGAAGTACATCCTGCACATTCCACTTAAGGAGATCAGATTCTCCTTTGAAAAAGGGTTAGATAAGATGAGCAAAGGCAAAAGTAACTTAGTAAAGACATCTTCTCAGAATGTAGGTCTTATTTTGTCAATTAGTTTTCTTACAGCTTGTAAGACACATAGCTATTTTATTCCAATTCTTTACAGCTTAAACTCCTGGAGTCTCCAGCAAATCCCTAGGATTTACTTTTACCAAAGTATTAAACTTTAATGGTAATTTTCTATCAGGTTGAAAATCTGTAGGTGTCTGAAATCTCTGTAAGTATATAAGATTTTTAAATAAAACCCGCACAGGGTCTTCGTTATCTGCATTCATTGCTGTTGTCATGATGGATGTATTTCACTCCAAACCAGTGAAATTGAGCAGAATCGGTTACAGGGAACTGGGATTCAAAGAAGGACGAGTTTGGAAATTTCCAGATCTTCTTTCTATTTTTACGTTCAAAGAGTAAAGTCAAGATTTTTTCATTTAGGTAAAGATTAAAACAGTATTTGCCACAATAAACACCACTCAAATTTAGGTACATTTTCTTTAAAAAAAATCCACAGTGTCTAGAGGAAGCTACGCCTTTAGTAAATAACAGTTACTCTTTGAGTTGGGTAAATAATAAGCCCAGCTTCCAGCTGAGGCAACCTTCAGAATCCATGGAGTTAGCAGCCGGCAGCTACCCTCATGCTACATTAGGTAGGAGAGCACAGCTGCATTAAAACAGACATAGAAAAATATAGAGGGAATTTGCCTGGAAAACCTGCATCATTCTTATAATCAGCCTTCCTGTCTAACGAGGACAGCCAATTAGAGAGGTAACAGGGAATAATATCATAACTGCAAGTGAACTCTATGGAAGAATTTCCATAAATATTCCAAATGTCATCAAGGCACCTCTCATTCTGTTATGGGATCCTTATTTTAGAATAAAATTAGGATACATTTTGCTACTGAAAATGTCTATGGTATAAAGATCTAATAGCCAGATTCCCATCATACAGGGGCAAGGGAAGTTTCCAGGTATCCCAGCAAAGAGTTTCATCAGAGCAGTATTGTTACTGGAACCCATACAAAGAAGTGACTCTGAACCCCCCCGGTACAGCTTGCATTCATTCAGATGACCAACACCTATTAGCTCCTAAACATAACAGGTCTTTGGATGAATATTGCTCAGCTCACGTTTTGAACAAGTAACGCTCACGGAGGATTAGCCAGTAACAGTGTCTTCTCCATCAGCCAGAAAACTGCAGTGTCATTTGAGCAAAATTCTTTTATATCTGCATCTGTAGAAATCTATAGTCTTAATACCTGATTCTGTTCTCCTGTCCTTTGATCTTTTTTTAAATAAAAGCTTTTCTATCATTGTCGCTAGGCTCCTGCAGCACTGATATTCAGGAGGACTAGTTATTTCTTCCATCAGCTCTGAATGCTCTGTGACCATTCTAAAAAACCTACAGGCAGCAGCAGGCAGGAACTTGGCATGCCAGCTCCACCAGCTTAAAAAAGGTTAAGAAAAAGAAGAAAACACAACTATCATTTTGATACACAGCCATGTATCCCGCAGCAAAGGCTGGGTGTGACGCTGAGAATCTAAACATGCTGCAGCACTGCTAATCTGAAAAGCACTTAATTCACAGCGACTGGGATCTGAAAAGAAGAGGAAGAAATTATGCTAAAACTACAGATCCCAAGGTTTGGGAGAATATCTGGCTTGGTACCAACCACATCTGCTGCCCATACTGTCACCATCACCTATTTCAAAGGTCAAGCAGAACAAGGTTGATTATCAGAAGACAGTATTCTCACACAGCTTTGTCTAGCTCTGAAAAATAGTAATGTTGTGTTGCTATTTAGAAACCCAATTTGAGATAAAGCATCTTTAAAGGAAATGTCTCTTCAATTACTTTCCTCCTACAGTTTGACCAACAGACTGGTTGTCAAGAGCCTGTCTCCGAACTGCAAGAAGATATTCATATCCAAGAAAACATTCAGAATAAAAGACAAGTACAAGTTCAGCAGAGATTATCAGGCAAATTCTGAGCTTTGCAAAGGTTCTGAAAGTACTCGGGAAAAAGAAATGGCAGGCTCACTGCAATGGACTTGAAAAGCTTGTGGAAGGTTGCATAAACAGGAAGGAAACTTTGTAATTTCTTCCGTTGTTTTGAATTTATTTTATTTTTAGTGCATGAGTTACTGTTTCTACAGAAGCTACAAGACAACATATCCTTTTAACATTCCTAACACAATTCCTTGACTAATGCATCATTAGCTTTATCTTTTAGGTTAGAAGGTATAAATACATCTACTTACCTCATAATTCTTTAGATATACCTATCCAAACTGATTTACTCTAGAAAGTATGGCACAGGTCTCAGTCAAAGCTGAGAGTGAAAAATTCTTATGTGTAAACATGTCAGAGCAAAACAATCAGTGAAGATGTCACATGGGTCCCTGCAAAAGGCTTGGTGGAACCACAAAGAGCACTTTGCTTAAACGCTCATGCTGAACAAACAGCAGGCAGCCCAGAGGTAAAGAGCAACAAAAATAGTGCATAAGGTGTTTATCCCAAAACAAAGCCATAACTTACTGCTGATCAAGTATGAAAATATGAGGAAAAATCTCCACGGCCCAGTCGATTAAAAAACCAGACCCAGATAAAGATACAATCATCAATCCAAGGTCAAGCAGACCTCCTTTCCAAAATCTATCAAAGAACATTGAACTGAAGACATCTGGCAGACGGATGCTGCTCTGAACAATGATTCCTCACTCCCAGTGGCTGGCATTGTCTTAGGAGTTTACAGGAAAAGAAAGTAAGTCAACTTCTGTTGACTTTCATTTGGTTTATATGCAATATTTGTTCCCAATCTTTAAACTAAAAGCATACCTCAAGCTTTATTTCAAGAATATTTATTTAGTATCTCAGTGTAGGCTACATCCAAGAATATATCTTCTTGTCAGAGGCAAATGGAAAGTGAATTTTTTGCATCACTTTAGTGAAACCCACAATGTCCAAGAAGGTATGAACAGTTTTTCATCATGAAAATAAATAGACAATTAATACTTTGAACTCAGTAAGAAAGAAAAAAAATAATAGCTGTTACTCTTTTTACTGTACTTAGAATCTCTAACTTACCCACTAAAATGTTCATCACCAGAAAGGAAAAAAATAAACTGAAAAAAAAAATAGTACCAAATATGTTAACTGCAAATATGTTTATTTAAAAACATTGTAAGAATCAGTGAATTTCATCTGATAGACAGATTTATTCTTTAACAAGTATCTGGCATCTTGATAATATCAAAGATATCACATGATGCAACAGTTGCTATAGTAGCAATACTTTCTTAAATAAAAAACAGATCAAACCAAAGCATAAAACATATCAATTGTAAACAGAAGGATGATGCATCACATAAATCCCCAACCAGCAGAGAAAAGAGTAAATAATAGCTACCGAGCTCAGCTAGTCCTCAGAGCTACATCTGCAAAAAAGTAATTCTTTCAGCGAGTCCATCCTTTCTGGAAGATAAGAGGTGGCTGAGAATTAGGTCTGCATATGAATAATAAGAGATGCTGGAACACCAATAGAAGAGCACAAAGGAATTCAAGTTCTAGGTCAGCAAAAGATTTTTTGGGGATGTTCCTACCAAGCAAGAGGAAATTCTATGCCTTGGGATTCTGAGACAGGAAAGGAATTGAAGATTTAAAGCAGATCCCTTGTGTGGTACTACAGAATGTCAGTGAGTAAAACTTTCTTTCATAGGATCCCACATCTTTTTGAAATCTGTAAGCAACTGATTTCCCAAAGACAGGGAGTGCACATGACCTGCAAAAACCACCAAGTCAAACCAGGCAGACAACCCCCTGAATTGTAGTCAGCAGGTAATGTCAGGTAAGTGCAAAAGCTCATGACACTACCCACAAGGTATGTCCAAGGCTTCATGCTCCTCAGCCCTGTCACATTCAAAATACTTGCCCACAAAAGGTGTCTCCTAAAAGGACTAAGTACAAAGTACTAGGGAAGTCCTTCAAGAGTAAGAGCAAGGTCAAGCAAGAAACATATAAACAGTGCTCTTTCTGTTCATGAAATTACCTCTTTCATGTCAAATTCCTATCACTTCCAATGTCTTAGGAGATTGGTGATTGAAGAGGAGCTTTGCAGACCTGTATTTAAAGAGATGTCTATGACACGTTTTGGAAGACGCAAGCTTCTCTGCTGGGATGCCAGAGAGGCCAAAGGAAAACAGCTGTAGTGCTGAGACTGCATCTGAGCTAACAAGCTGTATCATGGACATTATTTCAGGTTGAGAACTGAGGTAATAAAGCTGTGCCTGCTACTTTGGATTGGGCTTTTATCTCCTTCTCAGGTATTCTTCGAAAGCAATCAGCCTCCTGAGCCTCAACACAAGCCAGCTGTGGTACCACACCAAACCCACTATTCAGAGGTATTTTGATTTTTCAATATCTAAAGTGTGACTACTGTAAATCTGTTGTGGATGCAGCTGTCCAAAGATAAAAATGTATTTGATTACCACGGGGTGAGTCTAGCATTCAGGAGACTTGAATTCAATTCCTGACTAGACGACTAACAGCTTTACCTGGGCTGTGCCTGAGGGCTCCACAGAGCACAAACTCCTGGGGAGAGACACATCAGCAGCTCTGCATAGCACCATCTTTCTCTTCGAAACCCTTACTTGCACAGATGACTGGAAGAGAGGTAGTTGCACCCTGCTACAACTGGTTGGGCTATCGTTATGAGTGTGGTAAGTGAAAACTGGGCAACCTAAAGGCACTGACCGTTTCCATCCTGCGAATTACACACCATCATTCATGCACCCTTCTTTGTGTTGAACTATTTTTCCTTGGCTGATGAATATGTGCAATTTAAAGATACTGTTTAACCCTTGCTTCCTATTTACTTTTTGGTTAAGGGTAGATATGTCTTCTGTCAGGCAATTTAAGTCAACAGTAGCTTCAGACACAGTTAATTTCTTCACTTCAGAGTTAAAATCTCAACTACTAGATATTTAAAATAATTTGGGGGTTTTAGTACTACTTCTGGAATAATTGTACCCTGAGGTTGCTGAAATCAATTACACTATTAATTACTGCCATAATTATAATTACTCGTTGAAACAACTCCTTTAACTTCTTAGTTCAGAATAGCATCTTGCTACTTTCCAAAACAGTCCACTCCAAAAAGTAATATTTTAAGCCATGAAGAGTTTCTTCCACCCAAGCACTGCCCACTCACATTGCTGAATTTACTCCTTGGTTAAAAACCACTTTAACATAATCTAGTATTTCATATCAAGTAATTAGATCATTGCAGTGCTTTATTTTATTCACAGAGGGTAAGTACTGTATAGCAAAAGATTTAAATATATATAAGTATATAATATATAAATAAATAAACAGAATTCCTGATTTTGAATATAAAAATGTCAGCAAAGCAAACTTGATCTATTAACTCTCTTGCATCAGCAATGTAACTGGAATTTAACTACAGAGAACACTACTAACTAATACACCCTACTCAGCAGTTTTTTAACTAAGCAAATGTTGATACAATATTTATAGGCATATGAAATGCATACAAATTATTTCAAATATTTGGAACACAAGCTAAAATTCTACTCTGTGATCAAATTACTGATTACTTCTACCAGTTAGAAATAAAATAACCAGCAGCTATACTGGCATTCTGCGTAGTTACAAAACATCAGTTATTCTGTACTACAGACTTCGGGTATAGGTAAGTAGTAGAGAGGCGAGTTTAACTCCTGTTCCCCTGAAATAAGGCCACTGCCTTTGGATTTGTATGGATTACTTGAGGAATTTTGCTTAATCGAGCACATCATACTAATTCATCTGCATTACATATGCAGGAAAACGTGACAGTCACTTGAGAGGTGTTACCCAGCTCTGAAGTTCATTGTAATCGCACAGTAACTTTGCAGCTTATTGCAAATGAAAACACATCAGCAGACCTGTAATGAATCCAGCTGAGCTTTCTTTGGAATGGATTCCTGCTGCTCTGCTCTGGTGATTCACGGGAACATCAGTTCCCCTTGTTTTTGTGGAGATTGAAATTCAACACATTTTCCAAGGTGGTTATGAAACAATATGCAAAAGCAAAATCTTGCCAGTTTTCACTCGTGATTGTGAGATCCACTGCTAAGTGAATAGCTCTATGAAGGAGCAAGTAAATGAAATACAGTTAGACAACTTATTTATATAGTGACAATATTATTTTCTCCTCCTGCCATTTATTCTACTCTTCATTTTTGCCACAATGAATCTATGGAATCAGCCAGTTAATCTAACTGTGAGAACAGGAATGCACAGATATATTAGAAAATATATGTATCAGATTAAGTCGTAGTCTCTAACCTGAACACATTACTCAGCCCAAAACAGATCCGGTCAGGAAAGCACTTCACTGTGAAAGTGTATGCATCAAACTCAAGGCCAAACACTTGTAGGATCAGGGCACTGGATTTAATATCAAGGTCCACATCTCTGAATTTCCACAGCCTATGACAAAATGAAACTTAAGTCATTATTATTTTGTTAGTGCAGTTTTCCAGACCATTCTGACATACAAATAGTAAAATTACTTAAAAAGAAAACTCATTTTTAAAATCTAAGGTTCAGAAACATAGCACTTCTTCAATGATAGGCTTGGCCTCTGTGGCAATGTCAGGAAAGTGATTTGTGGGGACAATGTGACACGGGACACAGATGTGTACCCCTACCCAACTCTCGATTACTTGTAAACTGGTTCACCTCTATCATAGCTTAATTACAGACAGAGCTTGAGCCTAGAAGAACAACTTCTCTCAGGTACAATCCAATCTAAACATGGCAATTCTGCATCAAGGCTCTGCATGCCAACTACTTTTAGGGATCACCTCAGAAATCTAAGCTGGTTTCTATAGAGTGACATAGTTGTGGAAAAGGGCAGCACACTCCATCCTCCAGAAACAAGAGGGATGTACACACGGGTGGTTCTGCGGGAGCCAGTCTGCATCCAGCAGCACCACTGCTGGATCTGAGTGACAGCAGCAAATATTTGTGCCGAGCACCTCTCCACATCCTCTAGCACCTCATTTATCTGGGGGTTGGTGCTTTCTGTTATCAGGGTATCCTAGCTCTTTATTTAAAAACAGACAAACAAAACAAACAGAAAAGAACAAGTAGATGACTGTACAGCCATTTCCCTCTCTTTCTTCTGTCCCTAAGCAGGTGTTGGTGGAGGAGACAGGAACGGGAAGGACAATCTCTGAGTGGGACAAGTGGAAGATAACAGCTCTTGTTATTAGGTGTCCCATGTGGAAAGCAGGCTCGTGCTGAATGTCTAGGTTGCCCACTCCTGTTACTGGCCCCATGTGGAGATCAACCCAGTTACGTTTTAACATAGGAAGCTTTTAAAAACTATTTTAATGAGTATTAAATCTATAAAGCTCAACTTCAAAAAAGAGCAATGCTATATAGGCCATATAAATGCATTCTGAAGTTGATCTGGTTTTTTTTTGCATGAGACTTCTGCCTACTAAATACAATGGCAGCAACACTAAAGAAACTTGCAGGAACTTCTGTTTTACAAATTTCAGTATAAAACCTATTAAAATTCTCAATATGTCTCATTTCACTTTTTAGAAATTCAAAAACCTCCTCTCACAAGCACTAATAATTAATAGGGTGCTTTGAACTCCACTGAAAGAAAAAACGATGGGAGGCTTGAGGTAAGTAACTTTCAAAAGCTTTGATTATTTGTCAAAGAAAAAACCTGTTTGAAATATGGCTAGGAAATGGTAAACCATTAAGAAATGGCATCTGGAACACCCAAAACATTCCTGTTTCTTTCTTTTTCTGAAATTATATCTTCTGGCTATATAAAGCCTTCATTAGTATTTCTCAGGTCTCCTTATATGGCAAATTATGTAATAGAAATATGATCAAAGCTGTAAGTACCAAAAATATATTAGCAGCTCTTCTCCAACGAATTCTTCTAGTGGGGATTGTTTCTACTCGATAACTGAAAAAGTTGGAAATTAGCTGAATATCAACCTACTGGCAACTGAGTACAGTTATTAAAGTATTTTTCTCCAGCAACTATAGTCAATTTCTCTAGACCACATCAAAAGCAGTCAATGGTCTTACCGAGTGCCTCAAATTTACTAACAAACTTTTCTCTAACATCCCCTGGACTTGAAACCGCTTCAGCTAAAATACACCAATGCTAGCAGTAAGTTTTGGCAAAAGTTTATTGAACAAAACACATTTTAGCCATGCTGACAAACACATCCTGCAGCAGTTTCTACACAACTGTAAATAGCTCTTTATGGTGTGTCAACATCTGCAAGTCTGGGGCCAGTACCCTTGCAGTTTTCCACTGACTTTTGAAACCTTTTCCTGCTGCTAGGAGGATATAGCGGGCAGGTCCCTTCCAGCATGAAGACTGCAGCACCTGTTCCCAAGCACTGGAATTCAGCCATGTTTGCAGACGAGTAGTGTATATGAGGAAATAATCTACACTGTTCATGTACCCTTGAAAATTCAGAAACACTTTAAGAAAGGACAATTCCGTTGAAGAAATTAAATTTGCCTGGAAGACCATAAGTACCACTGAGGTACAGTGTTATTTTAAAGACCAAGATTAAATAATATTGTTAATTAGCTGATTTCTCCTGTCTTAAATTTCCTCATGATAAAGCCAGTGAATGAGAAGTTCCAGTTATCAAAGCCTGTATTTATATACAAATAAATTAGGTTGTCTTATTAATTCAGCTTTTTTATTTACTAATTAAGGCCACCTAGACTACAATGTGTTCGTACCATATTTTAAAAATAATATCCATTCTTTTTTGAAAGAATAATCAGAAACTGTCTTTCAAGATAGTCCATCTCAGCACTACCATATTAAGATCAGTTGGAAAACACTGCAGAATTTACACAGCTCTTCTACTGGGCCCTCCACATGCAGATGTCTGAAATAATGATCTCGAGACACTCACTATTTCAGAAATGTTAATTACTACTCAGACTTGGAGGGGGGGGTTCAGCATTCAGCAGTGGCTTGAAGCTCTCCTCCCTGAAGCCAGGTCAGCCCAGCTGTGAATGCTTCAAAACATTCTAAACATTCTTAATATGAAATGTGATTTAACAGCGCCCTGCAAGGTATCGATCATGACATGTAAATAAACATGAAAAACTACACGTTCAGCTGAGAAATCTGTTTGTTCTGATAACAAAGATCTTTGGTCTGAAGACGTATATTTATATCCTGTCCAGTAGTGTGAGTAAATGCCTTTTTTGCTTTCACTATTATTTCAGTGATGATGACTCAATGAAATATCAGCAATACTAATATCCACAAAATTACTAGCAACTCTGGAATAACACACATTAGAGCTGTCAATCCAGGCTAATATGCAGCTGCCTCAGATAGAAAACTATGACAGAACTGAGAGATAACCTGCACCCTTTGATCATTCAAGCCTCTGGAAGCAAGTCTTCTGAAGGTAATAGAGATGCTTAGAAGAATAAGAGTAACCTGGGGAGAATGAGATAACTAGTGAAATTTTAGCTGGAGCCATGAAAAGTTATATACTTTCATGCAGTACATGCATCAATAAAACCTAGCAAATACAGGTATTCTGTACTCACTTTGACCTACTTCTAAACCTTCCTTCAAGAAGCTAAGAAGGTTTCCTTTGCTACAGAATTGGAACAATAACATTGATCTGTTTTTGAAGGAAGTTAACTGGTGGTCTTGCTACATCGTTTATCTTCCAAAGGTTTGAGACGTCAAGGTCAGCTGAGCACAACTGGAAGTCAAACCAAGAAGCTCCTGAAAGTAACTAACTAGTCTTAATCACATACACTCCCCTGCAACTTCATTTGTGAAGATTTCAGTTGCTTTTAATTTGGATTCCCAGCTGGAGCCATGAAGGCTGGAAACCTGAACAGGGAAGCATACAAATGGACGGCTTATTGCAGAGCACGGAGCTGAGGAGTTCCAGGAAACCACCTAGGACGAAGCAGCCACTTGCAATGGGAAAATGACTGATTAATCCCGGGTAAATGGATTGCTGCACTCTAACCAAACATCAGAACACAGAAACTGTTTCCCTGGGTTAGACCAGATGTCTGCCTAGTCCAGAGAGGACAGCACCAGAATACAAACTCCAGGAGACAGATGTGAGATAACCTACCTTCCATATTAAGTCTCGATCTCATTTGAGACACACAGATTGCCTTCAACCATGATAGTGAAAACATTGCTGACTGTAACAGTAAAATAAAGCTGATGGTAGTCCCTCTTCTGAAGTACTTTGTGCAATTCTGTGTGTCCTGATCTCCCTCCCCAATTTAATAAAGGAAAAAAAAGTTTAAAAATTTGTAAAAACTACTAGAGAAACAAAAACCTTCTACGTGAAAAAAGGAATGGAAATATGAAAAGACTTGTACACAAGGAAACAATGTCTATAATTACCTAACAGATTTATAATTACTAACAGATTTACCTTCCTATAGCAGAAGAATAAGGAGATTCTAATAAAACTGAAAAACTCTTACATTAGCAGAAGGTATGTTTTCCATCAAGTATAATTATTATACAACACCTCTTGACTGTGTATTTTCAAAGCTAAAAGTTTAGAGGAGTTGCAAGCACCTTACATGTACATAATCCAGTATCAGGCAGTATTTAGGAAGGAATTTAATTTATAGCATCACCTTTCTGTAAGTGCCCATTATATTTTTTACTGACATCTTTCCCTGACGCTGGCTCCTCTCAAAGAGAGGTTACTGAATTACTCCAGTAAAGAACGGTCCATAACAGTAACCTGGGTTGCTATAAAGCATGGATAAGTTGCCTTTGATTTCTCTGTAACTTAGTTTTCTCATCTGAAAATTACAAATAATGACCAATATCTCAAGATGAGAGGACAAGATGTAATTATTACTTATGTTTTCTGATCCAAGAATAAAGACATGATATTGCTGTAATCAAAAAACCAGCAAGTATCTGGCTAAATCAATTTATATGGTTTGAAGAGTGCTCAGTCTCTCTAACAGCTTTATTCTCCTTGCATCCAAACACAAAAATTTAAATTTGTGCAAAATACAGGTTCCAGAGCTAGATTCCTGTGTCTCCTAAAGACTGGTCCAGACCTGCTGTATCATGAAGACATACTAAGCAATCAGGATGCACCAAGAACAAGAACATTCTCCAGTTATGTTACATGAACATCAGTGGTGTTGGTGTCACCCGGCCCTAAGGAGACAAACAGGTGCTTTTGGGGATCTACCAAAGATCCCTAAAAGAAACTGTCTCATTGGTGTAAGGTGACAGTCAGAAATCAAAGTTTAGGGTGGGAAAGGCAAAAAAAAACCCCAAACTATCCCACCTTCTGTTTCCACAGACTATTTTCCCTATCCCTTCTTAAAAACAGGACAAGAGCACATTTGCTTCCAAAGCCCCAGTGATCTCTGAAAGTGTTGGGTCTTCTGCCTATCTTTGTGGCTCTTTGCATTTTTAATGTCTCAAAAAAAGAAGGACCCCCAAATTAAGACTTGCAAAGCAGCCATCCAACATTGCAAATGTTAAGCAGGCACGTATCAGGGAAAGTAGGAAAGTTACATTATTTGTTAAAGAAGGTTACTGACAATGGCACAGGCACGGGTGGATGACGTAGGTAGCAAAGCTGATGAAGTCACAACAGCCACTGGAGATTTGTTTCTTGTTTCAGGGCAGTCAGAGCTCATCAGCTGGTTTTAGTAACACTGCACAACACGCTGGATGAAAATAATGACCCGCCTCATGGATAACTTTCATGTATAATAAACTTTGCCACGTGGTTTCAGGGGATCATAAACAGCATGGCTGAACACGGGGAATTCAAGCACCTTATGGACAATCCATTTAGATGTAGCCTTTGTAATATTGCTTCCCAGAGCACAACAGCATGCCACATATTTATCACTTTTTTTCACCTTAAGTGGCCAAAAATCCCTGTTTCTATGGATAACGCATCTTCATCTGGAGCCAGTTCTGAGGCTGGAAAGCATATGCACAGCAGCTAACACACCAGGATAGGAAAATGAACTTCTGATCCAGGAACCCAGATCATTTATGTATGAGACTGCAGGATGTTGATTATTCAGAAAAACTGTCATTATCTTTGTCTCATGCTCCAAATGCTAATAACTAATTTTAGTATCTTATTTGGGGGGCTTTTGTTTTCAGGTCAACTTGAAAAGACCTTAGCTGTGTTGTGTTACAACAGGAAAGACCCCTAGACCTACAGGATCCTCATCATTCACGAGGAAACACAAAACTTTTCATTTCGTGGACAAACTTATCCTCACATGCACAGTCAGAGCCCTTGTTAATAGATCTTGAATAGGAAGAGTAACATTTCAGAGTGAGGAGACCCTCTCGGAAAGGCACAGGTGGGTGTAAGGTGTACAGCCGCTGCCTCTGCAGCCTCCGCGTGCTTTACACCTCCTAGGACAGGCCAAGCAGCACCTGCGGGTCAACCCCGACTCTGCCAGCCTTGTGGTGCAGTTTCAATTCCAACCCCAAGCTTTCACATACTATTTTCTCATCCTAAATAAAGCAGATTGTGGGGTTTTTTGCATGAGGGGAACTCCTGGGCACCACAGTTTTGCTCTGTTCTTCACCACAGCCTTTGCCCCCTGTGCAGGGAGGACGGTGCCCGGCGCAGGCTACGCCACCATCAGCTTCTCCCTCTGCCCAGCCGGGGCTCTCCCCCCGTTGGACTGCTGGGTGAGCAGGGCTTTTGGCCTCTCGCCATCCTCCCCACAGCGGGGCAATCCCTCCTCAGCCAGGGCTCAGTGCCTGGGGGCTCTTCCCCCTCTCCCTGCCTGAAGGGGCGCTGCCCACAACCACCTCTCCCCCGGGCAGATGCTCCTCATCCCCCAAGGGAAGGTACCTTGCCTTCCTCCACAGCTCCCTGGGCAGGGGCCTCTGCCCCGGACCCCCTTCTCCACGTCAGTGCCCTCGGCCGGGAGGCGCTCCCCTCCCTTTCCCCT
>JANHFX010023505.1:38622-71072 GCA_027560015.1 Chloroceryle amazona | reverse complement strand
TGCCTCCTCTACCTGTCACCTATTTCATGAAACTTGCATGAACTTAATACGTTTCAGACTTCTGACTGGGTGCAAAATCTATCTGAAATTAGATAAGTTCAACAGTTCCACAAACTCACCCGGTACAGTCACATGCACAGCAGCCCCTTAGAAAAGGCTTAACAGCAGATTTTAGTTAAACTGACAAGGCAGTTTTCTAAGGAGCGTAACGTTGCAATATAATATGTATTTCATTTTCTTTGAAAACCAACCAAAACCAACCGAAAAATCCCCAACCAAACAAAACCCCAGCAAACAAAAAAAACCTCACCTCACTTTCAAACCAAAGAGCTGCAGGAGCTCTCACCTGTGCAGTGCTCAGCTTCATCCTGCTTCACGCTTCTTGTGCTGCCACCCCCTCCTTGCTGATGAGCATATCCCACCTCAACCCTGCTCTACCTTACGTGTAGCATAGGAAGAGGGCAGGCAAGGGCTCCATGAGTGCTCCTGGACTCTATGATCAGTGGCAGATTTAGGGACAACAGTTTCCTTGGTCCCCAGCAGATGTGCCTGGGGTAACAGCAATCCCTCATATGCTGATAAATTGTCACTACCATGCACATACCCCTGGAACTGAAAGCCAAGATGTCCTTCTAGGTTTAGTCCTTCCTTGTACCAGGTTCTCTGTTTCAAACCACCTCTGTTCACTCTGGATCTCTTAGGGAAATTGAGGATGTGAAGTGATGATGGTAGGCTGCAACCTGGATAGCTTTTTTCCTTCTGTGTTGTATTACTCCGAGGAGGCTGGGCAGGTCCTCTGCACGCTCAGAATCCAGCTTCCTACTAGACGTGTTTGGTGGAAGAAAACGTGGCAGCTATGTTCTCTAGAGTGAGAAGTCGGGATAAATAGGTCTGGACTGTGTTGTCCCCTATGAGGTATCAATGCTATGTCTTTTTCTTATCACACCACTCCTCCCCCTTCACAAACCCAAACCACTTTCTCTGAATAATCACAACTGCACTGATTTCTTCCCTCTGCAAAGGAGCCTGGAGCCTGCACTGATATTTTTAGGTAACCCACTTGCTCAGTTTTCTTTCCCCTCTGTGAATAGATTCTTCGCTTATTCTAACTCATACTGCCACACATATTCCTCCTCTCTTTCTTGTGCTGGCACTCTCTCAGAACTGTAGATGCAGCACCTACTGCTTAGGCGTGGGAATACACTGTCACTCCATGCTGGTTTTTGTGTCTGGGCTCTCCCAGAAGTACAGACCTAGACACCACAAGGAGACCTTGATAGTAGGTAAGTGGTTAAGTATTATGTAGGAAGCCAAGCAAAAATTCCAATTAGTATTTTCATGATTTTTCATCAACGCTGATAAAGATCTCATTCCAAAGGAAGGAGGAGAGAGACCCATCCAGCAAAGGAAGGTAACCTACAACTGAAGAAGCTTCTCATCCAAATTCTCTCCTGTTTCAGAGTGATGGCTGGTATAAAATTTCCCTACTCTGACATAAGGAGGCCTTGGTGCCAAGTTTGCAGAAGTATGAACAAAAACAGTGACAAGGCAGGAGAGGATCGGTCAGTGCTTGTTGTGGCTCTGTCCAACCCATGATGCTTCTGCCTCAAAGGAGTTTCCCCCTTGCTCCTAACCATATCCTGGCTTCTCTCCTCTTCTACTTCAGGAATCTTAGGAATGTCTTTTCACACATGCCTCTTCTTTCAGCCCATGTGCTGTGCCCTACCCAACAGATTATTTTTTAACTTGTGCTTTCCATTCTCATTCCCAGTATTTTCGTTTCCCTTCTATTTTGGCCCATAAACAACCCCCTTCCCCAGCATGTCAACAGCAGTGGGAAGTAACCTAATTAATAGCTCCTTGATAGCCTACCCCCCCCCCCCCAGCTCACCCCCCAGTATCCCACTGGCAATTCAACAGCCCTCTCTCAAGAAAGGAAAATATTTCCATACTAATTAATAACAACATAGGGTATTTCTGGGTGGAGGGATCTGGGATTCCCATCTGGGCCCAGCTCTCTCGAGCTGACAGAGCTATTGTACCTCAGAGCACATTTCCAAATCCTTGTGTCATTAACTGTTTACACTGCTCTCTGTATCAAACATCTCTGGTCAGCCTGGCGTGCATGTTCACTGCTGTCTTTTCAGTTGAGTTCAGGCTGAATTCCTTCAGCACGCAGCCGGCACGTCTCTTTCAGTACATGGCACTTGCTCCTAAACCCCACATTGCTTCCCTTCTCTAGCCTACAGCAGGATTCATCTGATCCAAGGACCTTTCCATGCTGTGGCTCTCAAAGAACACAGATGCTACTAGATCCATTTAAAATGTCTCTCCTACTTGCTGACCCCTGATGGCCATTTCACTCTCTGTTTCTGCCACAACCACTTGTAAAAAAATAAAGCATTGGTTCTGAAGTGTTTTTACAGAGGAGTGTTGACTGATCTACATTACAGGTCTTCTTCTATGTGTAGTAAGATAGTCCCACTCACTCCTGTCCTCATACAGGAGAAGGGAAAGGTAGGAAATGCTTCTCTAAGGACTGTGTTCAAAGACGGGCTTCCAAAGAGAGGGAGCCTATGTGGATTTTGCTGTGCCATCTTGGAATAACCAAAAAGAGAGATCTGTGTCCCTGGAGGTGACCTGAGCCAACATGACTAGTTGCTTCTTCTGCATCAGAGGCCAGGAAAAGAATGAAAAACAAACAAATAAAGTGTGGGAAACACCGGTGCTTCTGAAAAAATGAAATGACAGACCTCTTCCCAGTGAGAAAAAACCAGCAGAGGTCTCTATGACCTATGTGCTCCTGAAAGCTCTACAGATCAGCAAGAGTATTTTCCAGAAGCCCTACAGAGACAGCACTGTGTTAGAAGACATTGACTCACTGAGACTGCCGGGCTCAATCCCATGTTATGGAGGACAACAGGCTGCCTCCAGGGACTGCTGGAGTAGCAGAAACACCAGCAGCAGCAGCCACGGAAAGGTTCACAGCAAGCAAGAAGCAGCCCACAAACATGGGGCCTTCTCCTCCACAGAATGAGCTGGAAAAACACTTCCCGAGAGCATGTAGATAAAATAAATGCACAGGGAGCATATTTACTCAGCGCTGGGCCAGTGAAAGGCATCGTCAAAACAGATTAATAAGGAAGAATAAAGGGGGGAGATAAGTGAGGTGGCCAACAACCATCCCTGTACAGCAAATCTCAGTGAAGCAAAGCACGTGTTTCCACCCACAAGGTTGAAAGAAGGAAGGATGGAAGGAATGAAGGAAGAAAGGATCCCTCTTAAAGGAGGAGAAAGAAGGATAGAGACAGAGGTAAATAGGAGGGAGAGTGAGAGGGGCCATAAATTCCCTTCTAATTCCAAATAATTCCGATTACACGGATGAGTAGTTTTCAATCAGAAAGATAATCTCAAAGATAGATGGCAGGATAATTGCTCGTCGGCGCGACGTAAATATTGTGTCGTTTCTATTAATCTCAGCGAATCGGGTGTCAGGGCTGTCACTCATTCATCAAAACAAATTAAAAAAAAAACATATTAAAAAAAGAGAGAAATGCTGGAGGGAGGGGGGTGTGTATCCAATAAGCAGCTGAAGGCGTGCAAGGTAATGAATGCTGCTTACATGCTGTTTGTATTTTTTGGTTTCTAAAAGCTAAAGGTAACTCAGGCAGTAGGGCTTGATTAACCTCTCGGCAGGGACCGCAAGGGGCTCTGCTGCATGGGGAGCAGAGCCACGGGGCTGTGGAACGGGGCTGGGGTTGCACAGCGGGGAAAGGAAGAGGACAGTACTCACTAGATATTGGGGCTGAAGAGTCTGGGCATTAAAAATAGGCACAAGGTACTGCAGAATCTCAGCACCTGGGAGAAAGGTCACAGCATAAACCAAAAGCAGTTCTTCCATCTGCCATGTGTAGGAGTGGACAGGGAATGGAGAGTGATGTGGGGAGGTTGACAAGCAGGGCACACAGCAGTCCTCGGTGCAATTTCCCCACTGACTGCAGCACGAGAGCGTGAACACTGCTTTCCCCAAGTTAGGAGCTCTGGCCTTAGCTTCTACATACAGGATTTTCTCTGGGAGATGCTGGACTGAAACTGCCACTCCCAGCACTTGGCTGGCACAGCTTTACTGGCGGAGATAAGGTTGGACCATGCAACCTCAAAGAAAAGGCTCCCCGTGCAACTTTCTCCTTACCCAAGGACATATTCACATCTTTCCAAGAGTGGAAACCTTCTATTAGACAGTAGCCTCCAGCCATGCCATCTGTGCTGTAACCAACAAAAGCTGGTGAACCAGTCAAGGCTAGATCTGTATTTGGACAAATCACTTCCCCAGTAAACTCAGCCATAGGCAGGAAGCAGTTCATAACTGCACAGGGAGGGTCTGCAAGCCAGGACTGTTTGAACCTGCTGCTCACTGCTGTGATACAACGGGGAGCCTTTTCAGTGCATCACAATCATCTGGATTCACTGAAGTGCTGCTCTTTGAAAAAATCACTTTGGTTTACTGCTGCCTATGTAGCATCTTTGTGGGGCTTGAAGAAAACTGTTCCTTTCTCTGCCTGCAGTCTGGAAGAGCCAAAACACTGCCTGAAGTCTGTGCTCTGAGTGATGTGTCTTAAATACTCTGGGATGAAAAAAATGCAAAGGTATTATGTTTTTAGACCAGACTTAGTTTGTCAACTAAGACAAATTCTGCCCTCCTGAGCTCCAGGAAGAGGCTGACAGGTTTTGGCCGTAAGTTGGCTTAGTGCTTCGTGCCCACTAACACAAGAACCTGAACCAGTGCCCAGGGGCTGTCTTCACTAAATGGATTTGAAAAATGCTAATATTTCATCCTTGGCCATGTCAGTGTTCCTGTTCATTTACTGCTGCTGCTTGCTAAGTGAACTTATTTATTTTAAAAGCCATTCTGTGGGTAGTTCCTGTTGAAAGTTTTAAACAAATTCCCCATAGATGTTCTCATGCCAGGCTATGGCAGAACTGGTCCCAGTGTAGGCCAAGATTTATTAGGGTTGAGTGCTGTTCTCACTGCACAGTCCTCTGTGACAGGGGGAGCAGGGAGACTTGTCCCGGCAATACTTTTAACCTGTCAATCCAGCCAGCAGCGCAATATCCGCTGGGGATTTCAGCTGCTGCTGTGATCCTGCCTTATCTCCCTCCATCCCCCAGCGTGCCCGCCACTCAGGGAAATGTCACTTCGCTCTCCCCTTCTTCCACGATGGAAGTGAACTTGTGTGCCTGGCAGGGGGGCTGACAGACATGAGCTGAAAGGCTGTCAAGGACCCACTGAAAAGTGGGCAAGCCACACTGTGTCAGATTTCGGGGTCTAACACTGCAGCTTTCTGTCTGGTCTTGGGCTAGCTCTAAATGGGGCCTTTGATAGGCAGCCAGGCAGCTGTCATCACAGGGTCAGCTTCAGAAGCAGGAGGGTATGAGCACCTGGAAAGCACATGCCAGTGAGCAGAGAATAGCAGCAGTATTGTAAGGCTGGGTACCGCAGGGAACCAGGAATGCCAGAATCAGGGGAGAGTCAAGCACTGGACAATGGGATACACCAAGTGCATCCATCCACAAGTCCTGAAGAAACCTCAGGCCCACCATGACTTCTCAGGGGTGAAACGTCCCATAAAACCAGCCCCCTAGTAATTCCTCAGTGCTCATTTCTCTCCAAGAAATTAGCCTGAAGGAGGATCCTCAAGCGGAAAGAGCGCAGGGGGAATTATCTTCAGTTACCACTCAACATCATCTTCTGCTTCCCAAGGCTGGGGACTGTCACAGCCTTTGACTTCCCCAAGGCTAGAGTCAGGGCACCTGAATATGCTTCCCTCCCAGTATGTCACAGCTTTCCCAGTGAGAGCCTGGCTGGCACCCTTCTACAAAAGACTGAGCTCATCCATGATGAATGGGAGGGAAGAATAAAATACCACGCTGAAGGGAGTCTCCTTGATTCCCTCCCTCAAGGGCCTAATCCCTATACCCATGCAAGCTGGAGTTACAATGATGAGCTTAATTAATTACAACCATATAAACTATACATAACTATACATAACGAATCAATTTACAGCTACCAGTTAGGCCAGTGCACTCACTCTGGAACAAGAGTGCACTTCTTTCTTTCAAGGTACTTGTGAAACAGCCCGGTGAGGTAACCAGCTGACAGGGTGGACCTCCAGGTAATGCTTTTTTTTTCAGAGACATTCTTGAAAAACCAGCATCTGCAGAGTGAAAGTTCTGTCACAAATGAGAAACTGAATGAAACTGAAAATGATGGTAAAGACTGAGGAGAGTCTTCAGCACGAGAGCAGTCGAAAGCTCAGCCACACCAGGGTATGTGCTAGGACTGCTGAAGTATAACACGAGTGGCCTGGAAACTGAAAACAGGTGGTAGAAAGCTGCAGATCACAGCTTCAGTTAAACTAATGGAGGTAAAAGTGGGCTGAGAAGAACCTCAGGGTGACAAAGCTGGATAGAAAGGCAGACAATTGTGGGTGAAATCCAGGGTCAGCCAAAGCTAAGCAATGCAGCCTGCCCTCAGATAGCACTTCCATGGGGCTGGAATTTCCAAGAGAACAGAGGAAATGCAGAGTTCAGTGGAAATGACCTTTCACTCTACGGTGGTGGCAAGTAAAAGGGAAAGAAAAAAAAAAAAACATTCATTCAGCTAGACCAGGAAGGAAATACTAAGTGATAATGGATAAGAATTTTTGTCCCATGCTCTACAGTAGCACTATGTCTGTATGCAGGAGAAACCTCTTAGGGGATATGTCCCTGTCCCCCTTCTTTTTCACTCCTTAGATGCCGCCACGAGGAGCACAAAGGAAACATGCCCTCGGAGAGAGTTACCATAGTCAGTTGGCATTGAATATCTTGCGGAGAAGAGCAGAAACAAGAGTGCAAACCTGGGAGAGAAAAGTGCCTGGCGAATAGAGAACATATGAAGCCACATTAGCTCATGGGCTACCTCCACCAGGTAGCATGGAAATTATAGATTAAGCAGGATAAAAAATGGGATCAGACAGGCATATTAATTATGATGTGATCTACACAGGCTCTCCAGTCCTTCATCTCTTACTGACAGCAGCCCAAACTTCCTGCAAGAACCTCACAATAGTTTGGGACCCCCTACCTCCTCCCATGAAATTAGCATCCTGACAGCCAGAGATTCAGGTAAAACTCTGAGATTCCAAGTCAGAAATTCAGTTAAAGCTGCTAAAACTCTGAATATCAGCAAATAATGGTGCACCCAGCCCCACAGCAGTGACTGGATGCCAGCTGAGAGAGCCAAAAAAGGCTCTATGCATAAATTGGGTGACAACTCATAGAATTGTTAAGGTTGGAAAAGACCTCCAAGATCAAGTCCATCCTTGTACCCAATACCTCCATGATCACTAGACCATGTCCAAAGCGCCTCATCTACACATTTTTTTGAACACCTTCAGGGATGGTGACTCCACCACTTCCCTGGACACCACCGGCACAACAGCTGTTTCGATAGCTGAAGTTCCTACAGAAAGAGATGAAAACTGTACAGAGCTGACCCCTGAGCTTGCCAAAGCACCACCACCTGCTTCATTGGAGAAAAAGCAAAGACTATCCAAAACTGGAGGCTGAAGCCAACCTCAAATCAGCAGAAAGAGAAAAAGCCCTTATCCCCAAACTCAACTCTTCGAGAGCATCAATCACCCTGGGAAACAGGACTCGGGATCAGGGAGATAATTGGCGCAAACTGGTGTGGTAACTTCTGTGCCTCTACACCTCACCCCACCTAGCTCTATTTCAAGTGCTGGATGGCTCCTTCCAGTGTAACTCCTCTGAGTAACATCTCCCCGGTGTAACCTTCCTCTACACAGACCTCCCTCCTCTGCCTCTCTAGATGAGGAGATAGGTGTGGACACCAGAAGCTGCAGCAAGATAAGTCTGCCTTGTTATCCAGAGGCAGATCAACTGCTGGCCATGTGAACCCAGCTTGCAGAGGTCAGGCTGGAAAACACTGCAGGGTACAAAAAGCCATCAAAGGGAAAGATGATAAGCTTCCTTCTCTTCTTATATTTCCCAGCTCTGCCTCACCCTTCCATGACCTTACAGACTGGCAATGCACTACTGATGAAATCCCCCGTCTTGCACACACTGCATTTCTCACATGATGTAACAGCCCAGGACCAGTGAGCCCCAGTACTTGACAACTGGTCTAGATACAGACCGAACCGAGTAGCAACACCTCGTTCAGAGCTTGTTTTAAAAGTGCCTCTTGGACCTGTCTGAATTGGTGCTACCCTCCAAAACAGTTTTCATTTATATTCCCTTTCACCTTCTTGCTTCTCCCTGCTCCACTGAGGATGGGACAGACACAGCAGAGCCTCTCCAGATGGGAAGATGCACAGAACATCTCACCCTGAGGAAAGTTCCTTCACTTCCCCTCAGCCTGTGCCAACCTCACCTGAGCATCAGAAAGGCCTTGTAGAGACTTCAGCGCTGCCCCCCTCTCTGGAGGCATCCGTGACCCTGCTGACTGGAAAGCCCCCCCCGAGCAGCATGGCACTCCAGGCAGCAGCCATGCAAGGGACACGGAACTGCTCTTCCTGGGATGGATTTTCAGAATCCTCTCGCATCACCTCACTGTCTGGAGCTGCCAGCTGCAGCTGGTGGGGGGATACAGGAAGGTGTCTGACAACCTGTCCCGGCTGAACAGGAATGTCAGGGGTGTAAGGAAGAACACCCTGAAGCAACAACCAACACAGTCTAGGCTGGCAACGGGGCAGATTCCCCAGCGACGCAAAGGGTGAATGGTAACTTCCAAGAGCCCTACTGCTCCTTTTGTGTCTCCAGTCATAAATAGGCAAAAGACAGAAAATGAGCCCCCGGTGTCACAACAAAAGCCCGGGACTCCCAGGCCTGAGCCTGGCTCACTTACATTAACCTGCCTCCTTTCCCTGAGGCCAGCAGCAGATCGAACAAGGTGCTCCCATTGGCCACCTCTTCCCCTCTCTCAGCCTTATCTCCCCTCTTCCTGGCCTGCCAACAAGGGAATTATCTTTCTAGACTTCTTACAAGATGGAAGTGGACACAGAAAGCTCTCAATACACAGAGGAGCTTTGTAGCTTTGATTACAACTGCTGCATTTAGGCTGCCTGTGGATCACTGATCACAATGCTGACAGGTACACCTTGAGCGGAATGAGACCCATGTTCCAGGACTCTCACTCTGAGGCTTGCATTAAAAGATGCATTTATTTTTATCTGAACTTCTCGCAAGGAAGAGGGCAGGGCAAATATATCCTTCCAACGTGCATGAAATTTGCCAGGATTGGAGTAGAGGTCCATTCTCCTCCTCAATAGATACAACAGATACAGAGCAGACAGCACGAGGGAGGATGCCCAAGCATGACAGCAGACCTCAGGGAGAGGCAGAGTGACACTGCATGGAGTAGCTGGGAAAGGGCTTTAAGGCTCCTGAATTCAACCCCTCAGAGATCTTGCTTTCTGTGAAATAGGTGTACTCACCTGTGACTAGGGAGCTAACAGCAAGCCTTCAGCTTCATCAGTCATTGCCTCAAGGCAAGCTCATGAAGAAACCACGTGCTCTGCCCACCATGCTCTCTCCTAAACCTGCTCACCTGTGATGTTCTCTCTCCACCTCAGCATTGCAGCTGAGTTCCTCTGCCCCTTGCTCCATTCCACCTCTCCACTACCACTTCTGTGTCAATTAACCCCCACCCCCAAGATCCCATCTTCACTCCAGCATGAATCTTAGCCCTTCCTTCCTGGTTTCTCATGTCCTTTGGCAGCAAATCTGAGGCAGCCAGAAAGCCTTGTCACCCCCTCCATACACATTACCAGCTACTCTGTGCTGGCTGTGAGCTAAGGAAAAGCAGGTGAGAGCAGCTGACTTTACAGACTGTGGGTTTCTCTCTGATCAAAATCCAATAAATTTGGGCCAGTCAGTCTCACCTGTGTCCTTGGGAGAATGATGTAGTGAGTCCCCTTAGAACATATTTTGGGCACACGAAGGAGAAGGTAGTGATTGGGAACAGTCAGTGCAGATATTCCAAGCACAAATCATGCCTGACCAACCTTATTCTCTTCTATGATAAAATGATGGGACTTGCAGACAAGGGGAAAGGCATGGAAGCCATTTACCTTGACTTCATCAAAGCATTCAACACTGTTTCCCAGGATGTCTCAAGTTTGATATAAACCCGCTAAGAATGGACTGTAAGACAGGTTAAGAATTCATTGGATGACCAGGCACAGAGGGCAATGCTGATACACTACTTGGAGGCCAGAAATGTTGTATACAGCCATTGACCACTACCCTCTGGCTGTGGCCATCCAGCCAATTCCTCATCCACTGAACGGTCCACCCATCAAATCCCTATCTCTTCCATAGGAATATAAATCCTTCAGCAGAAACCCCCTAAAAGATCATTTGTACCAACAAATATGCAAAGCAATTTCCATGCGAGCAAACCAAAGTGGGCTCTGAACAGAGCTGCATCGTGAAGTTAGGGCAGTTTATTGAGCCTCAATTTTCACATCTGAAAAAAAAAACATTATTCCCCAGTAACACACACATAGAGCGATCTCCTCATAAAACTAAAGATTAGAGTAGGAAGAATGTCCTCACCTAGGCCTATACAGCTGGAGATGACAGAAATCTGTAGCTAGGAATTATTTCTAAACCAGGAAGACACGGGATGGCTCGTCCCATATATCTTCTGGTGAAGGAGATCCTTTGTTCTTTACAGTCAAGGGAAACATGAGGAAATACCTGTTGAAAATAAACACTTCCCATTGGAACAACCCAAAGGGCCTCCAAAGAACTCACCAGTGATGTCACTTCACAGATTTAAAAAAACCAACAAAACAAACCCCAAACCCAACGTGAAACTCAGGCAACAACTGCAGCAATGCTAGTGATATTACTGCAATCTGGAAAGGACAAGGGGGTGTTGGCAGGGAATTCTAGATCATTTGAGCTTGGTCTCAGCCTGGACAAAACAACGAAACGGTTAATCCTGAATTATACTGGGAAAAATAAATTCAGAGACTAAAAATATAGTGGAAAGTAGGTCTTGTTAGGCTGCTACCGTCTCTCTCCTGCTCTTTTTTCTTTCTTTTTTTTTAAATATAGCCAGTTTAGGTGTCATTTCACACCCAACGTGCAGGTCCCAACACAATCCTGGTCCACAAACCCTCCTATTGCCCCCATTCAGTACCTGCAACAAGCTCAGCCCCAAATGTACTCTGTATAGAGCAAAGAAGCAGGGGCATGGAGGCAGCAGTGGCAGTCTGAGGACAGCAGCACGGTGGCTGCAGGGGCATGGAGGCAGCAGTGGCAGTCTGAGGACAGCAGCAAGGTGGCTGCAGGGGCATGGAGAGCTGGACCGGCTGCTTTCACTCAGTCTGCCTAGGGCACTCTGCATATCTTGGAGCCAGGGCTGGGCTGTAGGGGAGAGGGACACAGATCTCTGCCCACGGACTGACAGGGAAGAATGGCAGGGAGATCTGTGTCACCATGGAAGAGGGGGGAAAGAGCTGGGGGCTACAAGCTCTGTTGCTGGTTATGGGCAGCCTGGAGCCCCTGCCTCTGGAAAAACAAGTGCCATGAGGGGCTTGGGGCAACGTGAGTCAGGACAGGCACCTGGCCAGGGTACAGAGATGTGTCTTGTTCTGGGGCAAGGAAGATACCAAGCAAAGTTTACAGGAACCAGTCTTTCCCCCTGGCACCTGCTTACAAGAGGAACATGAAGGACAACATTCTTTGGCTCAAACTTCCTTCCATGACATCTCAAGTAACAAATGTACCCTGTAAGCGGCCCATTGGGCATGGAATCTGTGGATTAAAAACTGGCTCCCCATTTGGGATTCAAAAGCAATTGTCAATAGTAAAATAGCACTAAACAGAGAAAGGAGCAGAAGCTTGCACTGGGCTGTTGCAGCTCCAACACACTGTGTACAACACACTGATGGGTGGGGATGAGGAAACATGAGGAAAGAGAGGACTCAGCGACGTGACTCACATCGATTCTCTATAACCCAGCACTGCACAGCCCAGGAGAGGTACAAAGTGGGACTGATGCTACAGGGGGGTGTCACAGAGGTGGGCTTGGGAGTCCCAGGCACAACCAGAGCTGCCATGTTAGAGTTGGATCTACAACATGGGAAATATTAAGAGCTATATGTAAGCAGCTTACATGCATCTATACGTCAGCCAGGGCAATCTTTTTGTTCCCTTGATTATTAAATACCAAGAGGATGTATTTACAGTGGGAAAGCAGCTGAGAGCAGGGTGTCAGTCTTGTAGGCAGATCTGTAAGGAGATCTGTGAATCTCCTCTCTGAAAATCTTATACATCAAAGTGCAACCCTGGACTTCAGGAGGGCTAACTTCATCCTCTTCAAAGAGCTACCTGGGGGAATCCCTTGGGCTAAGACTCTGGAAGGCAAGGGGGCCCAAGGGAGCTGGTCAATATTCAAACATTACTTCCTCTGAGAGGAAGACAGTTCATTCCTTTGAGTAAAAAATCAAGTAGAGGAGGCAGGAAACCAGCATGGATGAGCAAGGAGTGGAAGTGGAAGAATGAATTTCACAACATGTGGAAAAAGGGGCTGGTCTCTTGGGGCAATTATAGGAATGCTGTCAGGGTTTGTAGGGATGCAACAAAGAGGCCAAGGCCCTCTTGGAATTAACTCTGGCAGAGGAAGTAAAGGAGAACAAGAAGGGCTTCTTCAAATACATCCATGGTAAAAGGAAGACAGGGAAATGTGGGCCCACTGCTGAATGATGCAGGATCCCTGGTGGCAGAGGATGCAGAGAGGTGGAGATGCTGAATGCCTGCTCTGCTTCAGTCTTCACTGCTCAGACCAGCCCTCAGGAATCACAGACCCTGGGAGTAAGAGAGAAAGCCTGGGAGGAGGAAGTCTCTCCGCTGGCTGATGAGGATTGGGTTAGAAATCACTTGGCTAAACTGAACAAGCACAGATCCACGGGCCCTGATGGGCTCTACCCACAAGTCCTGAGGGAGCTGGCTGATGTTGTTGCTCCACCACTCTCCATCATTTCTGAAAGCTCATGGGGAACAGGTGAGATGCCTGAGGACTGGAGGGAAGCCAGGGTCACTCCAGTCTTCAAAAAGGGCAAGAAGGAAGACCCTGGTAATTACAGACCAGCCAGACTTACCTGCATCCCTGCAAAGGTAACGAGATCGTATCTCAGCACATGGAAGAAAAGAAGGTTATCAAGAGTAGCCAGCGTGGATTTACTAAAAGGAGGTCATGTCTGACTAATCTGATAGCCTTCTATGATCATGTGACTGAATGGGTAGATGCAGGGACAGCAGTGGATGTCGTTTACCTCTTCTCACTCGTGTCCTGTGATAGGACAAGGGGGAATGGATGCAAGCTGGAGCACAAGAGGTTCCACCTTAACATGAGGAGGAACTTCTGTACTGCAAGGGTCACGGAGCACTGGAATGGGCTCCCCAGAGAGGGTGTGGAGACTCCTGCTCTGGAGATGTTCAAAACCCACCTGGATCCATTCCTATGTGACCTGCTCTGAAGATCTCCATGGTCCCTTCCAACCCCTGATACTCTGTGATACTGTTACCTTAGCAAGGCTTTTGACACTGTCTCCCATAACATCCTTGTGGGTAGGCTCAGGAAGTGTGGGTTAGAAGAGAGGACAGTGAGATGGGTTGAGAACTGGCTGAACAGCAGAGCTCAGAGGGTTGTGAGCAGTGGTGCAGAGTCCAGTTGGTGACCTGTAGCTAGCGGTGTTCCCCAGGGGTCAGTGCTGGGTCCAGTCTTATTCAACACCTTCAGCAGTGACCTGGATGAAGGGATGGAGTGCACCTGCAGTGAGTTTGCTGGTGATACAAAACTGGGAGGAGTGGCTGATACACCAGAGGCTGTGCTGCCATCCAGTGAGACCTGGACAGGCTGGAGAGCTGGGCAAAGGCAAACCTAAGGAAGTTCAACAAGGATAAGTGTAGAGTCCTACAGCTGGGGAGGAACAACTCCATGCACTGGTACAGGTTAGGGGTAGACCCACTGGAAAGCAGCCCCATGGAGAGGGACCTCAGTGTCCTGGTGGACAATAAGCTCTCCATGGGACAGCAATGTGCCCTTGTGGCAGGAAGGCCAAGGGCATCCTTGGGTGCATAAAGAAGAGATGGTCTAGAGCCAAAAAGTTGAAGTCAAGGGGTTCTGCTTCAGAAGGAGATACTGCCATGCTGCCTCCTCATGGCAGGGGGAGTTATACACGAGCCAGTGAAGACAAGAACACTCCATGGCTTACACCTGTTTGCATGTGACTAGTTACAACATGGAATTATCTTCAAACACTGCTTACCATTCCTTGCAGATGTCCTGGAAGAAATGCTGTTGCAGGAATTTATTTTTGCCCTGAGGAGAACACACCAGCAGGGACTGCTAAAGCAAGACAAACTGTGCACAACTGAGAACGTATTAAAAATCAGCTGTCTACAGAGGACCTGCAACAGGACTCTGTGGAGATATGGAACAGATAACACAAGGCCAGTGGAGACATGACCGGCTCACAGCTAACCCAGCTGTACCTGCTGCTTCCAATACCTCAGCTCCCCAAAACCCCCACATCGCTATCCTTCAGTCATCGGCCAAGGGTCAAAAGACACGTAGAAACTGCCCCAGAAGATGAAAGGGAAATTGCTTTCACAAAAAGAAATAAATTCTGTTTTACTGAGAGACACGATGAACTACCCTGGTGCAAGTCCTCTTTGATAGGTTGGCTAAGAGACAAAGTAGCTCTGGGTACTTCACTGTCACTCCATAAAAGCACTGCAAGCCTTTACCTGCAGTAACTGATCACTAGCTCTCTACTGCTACAGTTCCCACTCTATTTTTCATACTCCTTTTTGCCAGGAGGTATTGTCTATTCAGTCCTTGTTGAATTGTGTTGTGGAGCACTGTGATTAGCACTGAACCAAATCACCCAACCCCTGTGGACTTTTTTTTCCATTCTTACTATCAGAATGAGATTTCATCTTGATGTTCAGAGCCTGGAGACCCAGAGGTCAGAGGCCACCACACGATCCACTGAGCCACCCAGTCCCTAGATCACAATGTTAACAAATCACCATTTATCTTTGTTACTGCAGCAAGTGTCCAAGGCAAAATGGTGCCAAAGATCACATCTGTTGGGATAACCTATTGATTTGTGTCATATTCTGCCCAATCCCTATTTTATTCTTGCTCAGGCAGAGGTCAAAGCAGGTTAAAAATAGCTCCTTCGGTCTGAGGTGCAGGACTGAGGAATTTAAAGCCAGCCTGTTCTTCCCAAGGGTGGGGATTCAGAAATCTCCAACACAAGCAACAGGAGCAGTAAGCTACGGCAGTTATGAGCAAGAACTTGCAGTCAGGGAACTAGGAAGGTTTTACAATAAATCAGTCATCTTAGTTCATTCAAGCAACTAAGCATTACAAAAGTTTACGTGCTGTCCATACACAGCAAACGCTCTGAAGTACCGGTGCAGACCGGTGCAGATTCCATTACAGCATTCACACATCCCAGCCAAAGTCCACACACCAACATCAGCATAATTAATTGTCCTTATTCCACAGTAAGTTAAAACGCTGAACTTTATTACAGGGGTAAAAAACAAATAGTAAAATAGATCAGAGGTGAAGCTGTTACTGCTGTTCATGGCACAAGTGTTCGTGTGTCATTTTTGTCAGAGCGCTCTCTGGGTAGATGCAAATACTGATATTCCTTTAGACTATTTCATAACCTTTCCTACAGGGGTTAAGCTGCCAACACTTTAGAAATATTTTGCCGTCCATTAACATCATTCCCCTCAGGAAATCAAATTTTAAACTAATACACATTTCATCAGCTTTTTCAGTAAAGAAACACAATGCACATGGAAATCGGGAAATGCTTCTTGATAGCATCTACAGGATGTCCTGAAAATCTTGCCTGGTGATGCTGCAGAGGATGCTGCCTTTACTCTGACTTCATATTCCCACTCTCATACACAGCTCAGATGATTAAGGAAGGAATCCAGTTCGTTGTTTCATCTTCTAACAACAGTTTCTAACGCTTGTACTACAGCTCAGCAGATTGTAAGGGGGGGGTAGCAGGTAGACAAGTCCCCTTTTCCTCACCACACAGAGATTTACATCAGAGTCTCGCTTCCCTAGTAACCATATTACTGCAGGTCTCTGAAGCCTTCTGTAGAAGGAAGGAGATTAAACCAACCTATGCTACCAGGAGACAGAAAAAAGCACTTTAAATGACAGAGAGAAGATAAATCTCCCCACTGATTACCAGTACCTTGCCTTTAGAAGAGGGGGCATCATGAGCTGTGCAACAGATCTCAGAAAATTCACTCACTTATCCACTCAAATGCCAATTAAAATGCTTCCAGTTCCTCCTTGGAACTGAAGGGCCAGTGTGTTTTAGGAGCATACTTCAAGTCGTAGCACTCTGGATGAGAAACAACAGATTAACCAACTGTCCTCGTGCAAAAGTAGCGTAGCAAGGATGGTGTGTAGCACCTCCATGTGCTGTGAGCGAAGCAGAAACCCCACCTCTGACAGGAAAATGGTGTGAAAAAATCTCTGTATAGGGAGGTTCGCTGAATTAGAGCAGTAAAACCACCCTAAAGCAAAGAAATACACAGGAGGGGCTGAAGTGTTCCTGGGCTTACAGAGGAGCACAAGGGGGGCCGGCTGGCTCACTGCATGGAGCCATTTAACCTTTCCTTGGCATCCTGCAGGTTTGGCACAGGGGGGAAAGGCATGTGAGAGCAGGCAGGGGATACTGAGGCGAAACCTCATAGATGATACCGAGAAACATGAACGTGTTCATCTCTGCCCTGTCACAAAATTGGCTTGTCCCATGGTTAAGCAGGTTCAGGCTGACCTTGGTGACCATCAGAGACAGGTTTCTGTCTCCAGCAGCTAACTGGTGGAAGAGCCAAAGGGCAGTGTAAGTCTCAGCAATACCATGCTCTCTTGTATGATCTATATGTTCCAAACTAATCTCCTCTCTTACCATATTCCTTCGCTGGCCATGGCGCAGCAGGGCAGAGCCCAGCACTAGGCTGCCGAGCTGACCCAACAAGAGCTAAGCAGATCAGGCTGCTCATTTACTGGTTAGAGAGGAGACCACCAGAGCAGGCAGGAGGAAGAGCAGCTGGGGGCAGGAGGCAGCAGAGACCTGGCAAAGCACTCTGCTCTCTGCTCTCTCTCAAGCGGTTCTGCGGGCGATTACTCCGGAGCACCCAGCCATACCAAAATCAATAAACAATTTCTACGCAGCCCAGGGAACTTTGCCACACTTAATAAAAGTCTCCAGTCACAGTTATGGCTTCATTTCACCTTAACGTCTTCTTTAACTGTCCCTTCTTTTCAAGATCAATTAGAGGCACGTGCAAAGAGAATAAAAAACAAACAAACAACGGGGGAAAAAATGTAAAAAGCAAGGTCAAACTAAGCAACCCAACTCCCTCCCTCTCCTCACCACTCTCCTGAGGTAAGCATGGAAATACAGGGACTGACAACTAACACGCTGGGACTACTTGTTTACATGTGCTGGTTGCAGTCCCTGGTTCTGGGTACAGAGCGGCAGGAGGCCATCGTTATTCAGGAGGACTGGAGGATCTGGTAAGACTCAACTGACCCTGTAGACTACACTTCTTTTCCCTGCGATTTCAGTGCAAGTTCAGCACCTCTGAAAAATTCCAAATACCGAGGATGAAACTCCACCTATCCTTAAAAGGGATACAGCACAGGCACCTTAAGCAGGTCTTCATCTTGTGCTGAGATGAGCCACTCTCACTGTCCCCGTCATGCCTTGGTTTCTGATGAGACATCCAGAACCCTGCCACGGAATCATCCTCTAGACTCCAGTGATTTCCAAGAGAAAAAGGACTAATGAAGGACTGTAACTTCCAGTAAGAGTAACTGGGGGCAAATAGCTTTTGGTCTCTGCTTCCACTTTGCAAACTGAGGTGCTAATCCTGTCTTCACGTGTATAGACGGTGGAAGCGTTAGAAAAGTTGTCTGTGGCTTTTGTGTAACTTGTCTGAAAGGGATGGCTCTGCACCTGGGGCATCTGCTCTTGAACGAAATACATGACGGTCACTTTGTGGAGGGTGGCACCTTCAGTCCGAAGAGGCTTCTTGAGTTCAGCTGCTTCTCAGGCAGAACTCAAAATCTCTGCCCTAGAGATGAGCTAAGCCCACAGGCCACCATCACTACTACAGACCGTAAGAGCTGAACCAACACTTGCATTGTTCCGTGACAGTGCAGGCTCAGGCAAAGGAACACGGAACTGTTCTATGCCCCTGCTGCCACCACTGGCTTTAGGGTCTTATCAGAACTGTGAAACCGACTGCAATCATTACAGCTCCTTAATTATTCTCACTGCTGCAGGAAGCAGCAAGGGAGGACCCGCTTTGCATTTGTGTCATCTGACACAGGAAGGAGTCACCAGAAGGCAACCCTGGGGAAGCAGCAACAGGGGGACTGACTTGTCCAGAGAAGACACTGCTGAACTGCTGCCACTTGGTAGCACTGGCCCAGGAAATATTATTGCCACAGGTAACAGTCTGGCCTCTTAAATTGCTCTTAGAGAAAGAGATTCTCCCACTGAAATCATAGCTTTGGAGCACAAGGCATGGGGACTGCAAGAGCACGACAACACTTACTGCTATGCCACTGTCACCAGCAAAACATCCCCCCAGCTCAACATCAGAAATGCTTCTACCCTGAGCCTGGGTCTCCTCTTGTGACTCCACCAAAAAAAAAAGCAAGGAGCAGAAGGGAGGAAGTTTGGGACAGGCAGACACTTCTCTAGCTGGCTCCCACTACCACAGGGCACACAGAGAATGTAATGCATGCACAGTCAGCAGGGCAGACCGGCTTTTGAAATGAAAAAATCCCAACAAGGTGGGCAATAAGGTAAGATTCACTCAGCCTTCAATCCAAATCATATTTCTCTGATAGTATCTCCAAAGTGTCAGCTCTACTCCCCAGCTAGATCTCTATTCCAAACACAGCTACCTCTTATCTTGGTTCCTCATCTCCCTGCTTATACATGCCTTCATACATGTATCTGCCTGATGACTTTCAATGTGCTTTAGCCCCTATCCTGAGATGCCCTGGCTCAGATCCTGAAAGTTAAGGACAATTAATTCAGCAATCAACAGCTTAGTAGTCTCTCTTTTTTTGCCATTTGATTTCACACTGATGTCATCACAGATCATGTATCATCTTGCCCTTCCTCTCCTTTACTGCTTGTGGCCTACACCCACATCTTTCTCTGTTTGCACAGTACATTCTCTGGACAGTAAATGTTCTGATTCAAAGTCTGTAAAGCCTTAAGGTCAGCTGGACTTCAGTCCTCACCAGAACCTTCTAGGGGCTATCGTAGCACAGAGAGGGAGGAAAGACTAAGTTTACAATGATCCCACAGGCTACTGCAGCTACTCAGGGCATCGCCTCGGTCCATAGGCTGCTTTATTATAAGAATACTTCCGACATCTTCCAAATAATACTACTCTTCTAAGAGGCCACCCAGTGACTTTTCTTCCCATGACCCTTGCTGGAGGAGCTGCCACTCACTGGACACGGTGCAGATTTTTCAGCAGACTCACGCCACGGTAGCTCTAAAATAACCCAAGTACGCACTAGATGGAGTGAAGCATTTCAAAGCAGGTTATGCAAACCTGCACCTGGTTATATCCTTATAATTTGAGGCCTCTCAGGGAACATTGAGATCACCGATATATTAAAGAACACATCAGGAACTAATAGGGTGTTAAATATTTCCAATTGAGAAGAGTCTACATGGCTGGAAGGAGACAGCTCCAGTAAAAGACTGTGTGCTGCTCCATCACAAGCCTTCAGCAGGTGCAATTCCTGCCTGCAGTATGTTACAGGCTGTTTGAGGCCAAAATAAAAGAAACCCCTACATTTGTTATTTAAATGTGAAATATCTCGGTGATACCCTGTGATAGAGGCTGGCATCTTTAATATTTAATCTTGTGCCATGGTTCTACTGCCTGCATGAGTGGATACAGAGCGAGAAACTGCAACCTCCAACAGCATGCAGTGACACTCACCACATACTGTTTGAATAGCTCCTGGCTTTGTTGGGAGCATTGGAAGGAAGAGAAGGAGGCTGGACAGCATAGACACGGGGGCCCTGGATTAGTCACTGCACAGAGCCACTAAACACATCTCTTGAAACAAAAGAACTTAGTGAAAGTATCACTGGGACAAAGGTGACGGGAGGGATGAGATCTTGTAAACCATCCACTGGCTGGAGTCAGAAGAGAACTTTCTCCTCCAGTAACGTGTTATTACACATGAAGTTTATGTCTGCCTGGAAAGCACCAGTTAGGAGCAAGGTAACCTCCCAGACGGTGACAAAGCAAGCTTTTCATTAATAACCCATAATGCCACCAAAAAAAACCAGGAAGCACACAGCATTTCCAGAACTGCTCAAGATTATCACCTGCCCATTCAGCCCAGTTTTGTAGGCATACACTATGGGGGCAAGCAAGGCATTTATTCCCACCCCCAATGTCCAAGCAGTCAGCTACCTCCAAGTAAGGTCAGGGGGTGGTCATTAGTGTTAACAGTGCCTTGTCTCCCTGGAAGCAAAAACACCTCCAGGGACCTGACTTTATGGGATGTAACCTAAAGATCCTCCAGGAGAAAGGTAAAAAGCCATTGACCACAGGATGTATAAGAAACAACTTCTGCAGCTGTTCAACAGCGAGACCTATCATGGCTGAAGCGCTTTTATCTTCCTATGAAATAAGCAAGCACCTTCTATAGAGGCCTCCTCCTGTTGCACTTCCTGAGCACTTCCATATTCAACAGAAAAACTCTCTATGCTGAGCAACCAAAGGGGTGGGAATGGAGACCTAGTGGCGTGCCTGGATAGATCTGGTTTGTGTAGCCAAGCTGAATAACACCCAGCTCGTAACGACCTGTCATAGTCCGGCACCAGGACGTGAAGAAACAGACCAAAAGGTTTCCCAACGGGAGGCATATGTTGCAGGGGGAATGAGAAAAAGCACAGGTTAAATCTAAGCTTCTGAACACTGCATTGAATTCCCTGAGTGCAAGAGGGAAATGAAGGGGCAGCTTAAGAAACAGGTCCCTTTTACCCCATCCCTCTAACTGCTGGCAAGGCTGCGATTTTATACAGGAAAAATAGAGCACTAGAAGTGTCTAGAATAGAAAAGATCACTGCTCTTTTTCCCTCTGCCAAGGTGACAGCCCTAAGGGTCCAAACAAAGCAACATATCTGTTTGTCTTACTCTTTCATGGATTGCTTCAGCTGTGGCATTGCACTGCATCCTCCCATCCAGCTGGGATTGCCTCCAGTGGCACTTCTGCTTTGGTTGAGAGAGGGAAGGATTTAATACGGGAATGCCCTGATGTAATGCCTTGCCAGAGGTGCAGGAAGCTCTCCAGGTTGCCAAGAGCCCTGACAAATATACAGTGCCTTGGGACGAGGTCTTTTGTGCTTTTTATGGGCTGATGTACTCTCACAACTGGAAGTGGAATGGATAACCAGTAATAGCAGCACCTGAAAATGAAACCATTCTACCCTTTAAATCAACCTGCTTTAGTGCTTTCCTAGATGGTAAAATACAGTCAAATGTCATGCTCCCTCCTTAAACCCAGACCCTCCAAGCCCCAGAAGCACAGAGAGTAACCACACTTCTGCACCTGAGAACGACTCAGCATGGCCCACCTCTGCCTTGGATGGCAGCAGCATTGCCTGTATCACCTCTCCACCAGCTCAAGAGAGCTGAAGAGTCAGACTCAGTTGTGGAGGGATGTAACCGGTACGTTTGTGTGCCCTCAGACGTGCAGAGCTCAAACAGAAGTGAAGCATTAGCACTGCGGTTACAGGATCCGTGTGACACGGCTGCCCTGGACCCTGCAGGTAGGAGAAGGCAGACCTTTGGGATCTGAGGGCACACCTTTATCAACCAGTCTATTCTGGGCTTTGCACCCCATTTTAAATGGCAGTTCTTTCTCTTCTAGATTCACAGGGGCCTTCGAGACTCCAGAACCCTTCAGCGTTCCCTATCTGACAAATTTTCATCCACCTTACTTACTAAAATTGGACAAGAACCTGTGCTCAAGAGAGCAGATGGATGTTTAAAGCTAGACAGAGCAGGGTAAGCTGAGAGTTGTTTGTTGGTATGACAGTGAACTTCAGGGTGGGTCGAGAGACAAAAAGGTGAGAAAGAGTGACCTCTGCCTTGTCCAGTACGTCCCTCTTTCCTTCTGAGACGTTTGTCACTCCCATGAAATCCTCCCTTGGTCATCTTGTCCTTCTTTAGTGATTTGACTGCTTAGCAAGTGTCCCCTTTAGCAAGCCCTATACCTCCCTTTTGGAAGCGGCAGCCTGGTGTGGAATGCAGCCACTTCACCAGGCAATAACACCTGGCAGAGAGAAAATTCCTGCAAGCAGATTCCTTGTGACTGAAGCAGCAACCTTGACTAGTCACTTCAGAGCCCTGTTACATCCATAATGATACCGTCTCCACCTTTCCCTTCCCCCCGGCATGAAAGATGAGTGGTTGTGTGGAACGAGTCCCCGAGCTGTGATGGGAATCCGTCTCGCTTGGCTGCAAAAAATATATATATCCTCGTATGGCTGTGATGAATCCTTTCATTATTCATCTGCAATTGCCCTGCTACTGCTGCTGTTCCGTTCTCACTCTCTCTCTTTCTTTTATAAATAAAAATCGAAACAGATTAATGACAAATGTTGACAGAGATTGCTTTTAAACAGCCACACCTGAATGTGGGCTATGGGCAAGGAACAGTGGCAGAGCAGCATCAGAGGGATGGGAAGACCAGGAAAGACTAAGACAGACCTGGAAAAAGCTAAAGGCACTCCCTTCAACTGGGCTAGGGGAGCAGTGACTGAAGCAAGGTATCTTTCTGGTGATGAAGACCTCAAATTGCTTCAAGAAATGAGCTCTGAATTAACAGAGCTAAGTACCCAAAATCTTTTAAATGACTAGCAGCAGTCATCTGTTTTGTGAAAGATACTCTGGTGTGGAAGTTCGCAGAGACTCTGGCAAAATATTCCCAGGATGAAACAGCAAGATGCAGAGGGTCAGTTACACACGGCAGCCCCCAGCGATGAGCAAACAGTACCTGATAATGCTGCTCATCTCACTGCATTCCTGGTGGCCAGTGCACATCAAGACTCCAGTTCGTGCAACCACCAGAGGGGTCAGATGGGCAAAGACAGTCTCTGTCCCCTCAGGCCACAGGCTGGCACAGCAAGTGAGTGCATCCAATGGAAGCAAACCTGGAGTCTCAGCGCCCTGTCCCTTCCCACTGCACGAAGAAACCCAGCAAACCTTTTACTCAAGTAACACTCCAAGAAGCTGCATTGTTTATTCCTACTTAATCTTTCATCCCCTTATTGAAGAAAGGGCTGGAGCAGGAGACAAGTGGCAGAGGTGGCATCCAGGTCTTAAGGAAAGAAAAATTGACTCTTGGATTTACTTCTGATCTTAAAAGAACCAGACGCTCTGGGCAGATGGGCTGCAGAAGACAAAGAGCACTTAAAGTGCTGTCCCCTCATAACCAAACTATACCTGTCCCTTGTAGATCCCTGCGTTTTTTTCTCCTGAGACAAACTTCAACTTCTTATCACACAAACAGGCAAAAGACCTGACCTCCAAAACGGCCAACTCAGCCTGCTTGGTGTGCCACGCTCTGCTGCAGCACCGCAGAGAGGAGGGGGGAGCTGCCACCTTTGCACCTGCCCTAGTATTTAGCCCAGATGTTGCATCTTAAGTCTTCTAGGTGCTGTCTAAACCCCACACATGGGAATATCTCCTCTTCCCATGGGAGGACTGATGCCATTCTCTCCTCTTTCACACCTACGGATGCCCTCCCTTTAAATAAGCTGGAGATCCAGAGATTACTTTTTTTTCTTTTCTCCCCATTCTTCTCTCTGCTTTTAATCTCTTCCTCCTCCATAGACAGAGTTCTTTTATCACTTCTCTATGTACCTCTACCCTTCCAGTGACCTCCAGCAACTGCAGTCTCCTCCTTTAGGTCCCATGCTTCCTACCTCAAGCTCCACCTATCCACCTGAAGATACCATGCCTGCTAAAATCATCGTCTACCAAGCCTTTTCCAAGGCTATCTCACCTTCCTGCTGTGGTTACACCTCCTAGCTAGCTCCTCATTCCCCCCAGAACGTTTGGCACCACATTTGAGAGCAGAGATGTGCACGGGTTCATTGCTACTTGCTCCTTGCCAGCCTCCCACTTAACTAAACCCATTTTCATCCTTCCCTCAGAACTGCTCCTGCTCTTTTGGTGCCAAGCCACCCTCCTGTCCTCCTCAAATCACACTGCTCCTTGGACTCCTTTCAACAGCAGCTAATGCAAGACATTACAGCACGGAAGCCTGTGCCAATATCCAGTGCATAAACAAAGACCGGATACATGAGAGAACACACTGTCAGCATTTAATAACAAACACTAATTGCAAACAGAGGGATGAAGCTCTCCATCCCTGTTCTCTCAGCAGCCAAAAGCCATCTGAGCCAAGAGACATGGCCATTCATAAACCAGGATCCGTTAATCGCTGAATGGCCCCCAGCTCAGGATCTCACCGACTGCCACCAGCCTGCTTGGGGACGGATCCACTGAATGGACAAACTCTTGGAATTTTATTTGTACCTCAGCAGTGCAGAGACACAGAAATATAAGGCCTAAAGGAGGCAATTTCAAAAGCCTTCCAGGCTCTGCCACAGATTTACCCCGTAACACTTGCAAAGTTTTAACTTCTCTCCGTGCCTCTTGTTTTCCTGATAAAACTGCCCTACGCCCTGCCCCAGAAGGCTGTGGAGCACGCTGTTTGTGGGTCTCAAGGTTTCAATACCACCACTGAAAGCTGCTGCAAAGGACAGACAGCTATTTTTATAACATGCTTATTCTCCAGAAAGGCCGGTTCTCAGCACATGCAACATGGTGCAGAGCTATTAGGTATTTTCCATAATTTTTCTCCATCATTCCTTACTCCATATAAACAAATCCGCTCTCTAAAGAGAAGAGATCCACATGAGAGATACTTGGTGTTCTCTAGAGCAGGCAAATCTCCTCCAGGAAGCACGTACAGTTATGTCACTGGAAATGTCCCTTCTCACCCAGCTAAAGATGGTGCCAAACCCCTTAAGGAGCCCCTGGGAGAAGGGGAGCACACAGCTGATGGTGAGGCACCTCCATGTGCCTTTACAACACCCTGAAGCACTTCTTGACGCCTTGGACTAGACGGCATTCCTAGGAGCTGCTGAATCCCCGGAGAGCACAGGATGGTGGGCACAGGTCTGTAAGTGATTGAGCCAAAGTTAGAACCATGGCGCTGCCAAGGGGGTGAGTCTTCCTTATTCAAATCATTATTCCCCAGGACTTTCTCCCAGCCCACTCACCGCCCCGTCTCCAGTTCTGCCCTCATGTCTTGGGCTGTCTCTGGCACTCCTCACACACTTCAGTTGAAACAAATCAACTGATTAAACCAGCAGAAATCGAGTGATTTTTTTGCAGTTAAGGGGGTTGATGCGATTCAGAGGGGTCCAGGCCATCAAAGGTAAGCAGGAGAATCTTACAACCAGGCATAGGGAGACAACGGGGTGGAGATTAACGGAGAAGCCTTCCCCTTTCAGCAGAGTTTAACTATTTACATCACCACCTTGCACCCCAAATTTCCAACAAAGAAAACAATACACCTAAAATTTCGGTCAACTGCAAAGAATTTTTTAGAGTACTTTAGGATGTATTTGGATAAAAACGTATAGCAAAATAGGAGGTCAACACTAGTCCCAGTTTCTTCATGCTATAGGGCTTCATGTCCCACAGACACCCAAAGTGATGTTGGAAACCATCCGAGTGCATTGCAGCTGAGTTTACTGCCCCAATCTACCCAGCTGCATAAGCAGTCCATCCCACATGCTGCTCTAGTCCTCGCTGTACTTCTGAGCTGATTCCAACCCACGCAGTCCTTCGGGATTCTTAGGATCAGTTCCCCCAGGATCCACACCTGTCCTCAGGCTCTGGGGCCAGTAGTTGCACAGTTACTCAAGACAGCCTCATGAGCTTCAGCTCATTCCTTGCCTTCAAACTTTACTAGCTTTGACACTGTCTGTTGTTTTCCAGAAGAACACCCTGCCTTAACCCACATGGAGCTTTAGCCCTCCCAGCACAGGGCAGATTTGAACTCTTTGGAAAGGCAGAAGATCTGTAGTCTGTTGACCTTCACACCCTATCGTGAAGTTTTCACTCAGGCTTGCATGTAATGAGATGACATGAGGTGCCTAAGTAATGGGGTATAGTATTTGTATGGTTATGAAATGCCCAAAAAAAGCCCTAGTCCAGACTGTCTCTTCTTCCTCCTTTATACCGCCCCTTGTCTCTCACAGCTTTGCCCCTTCGCCCTTGTTCTGACTCTTTCCCGATCCTCCCATCAGGTGACAATTTGAATTTTAAAGCCATTTACACTCCAAAAGGTGCATAATCAGATTTTTATCCCGTACTTTTCCGATGTGACTTTTTTATTATGACATCAAGTACTGCCCCATAATAAGGATGTAAATGCCCACTTTAATGTCTATTACCAGTATCTGCAGATGCATATAAAATTATAGTATCATCACATAACTACATATTAACCTCTTGAGCTCCATGACAGACAAACTCTCCCGGGAACACTGTATTCCAATTTTCAACTACCAGCAGTAGTACAGTGACAAGCAGTAGAAGTTGTACTCATCCATATCCTAAACACTCGAGGTACTTGAAGAATGATAGAGAGTTGTCACAGTCTGAATATCCCAGTTCTGGTGCTTCCAGTTGTCAGCTATTTGTTACGAGCATTTGGGTCCTTCCGAGGAAGGTACATTTGAGCATTCATACAACTGGGATGTAGCTTGCAAGAAAGAAATGTTGGTTTTTCAGCAAAGTCGAGTCGCATGGTAGTCCACAAACATCACTTTACCCACAGCAATTAGTCGAGAGAAGATGAAGTGTACAGCAACATACCAAGTGTCATTTTTTGTGCTTCTGTTATGAAAAAAAAGGGTCCTTGCTCAGAAAATGCCCATTTAGCCCAGGTATAAGGGTGTGAAGTGTGAGCAAGAAATGATGTGCTCCACCATACTTTACTGCAAGGATGAGGAAAGCACAGCTGCAGCTACCTGCCCAGTCTCAAGATGTTGTTTGTAGCAATTCAAACGTGCTGATTTTCATCTCTTGGATTAATTGCATCTGTTTACATCAGAAATTGGGTATTCAGTTGTGAGCAGAGCCTGCCTACTCACACCTGATACAAGAATCCTACCAAAATTTGGAGAGGGAGGTGGTGTTGTTTTGTTGTTTTTTCCTTTAAAAAAAAATGCACTAATTTCTCTAGATCTAGACCTGAGATTCAACAGAGAGAACAGAACAAAACACAGGATAATAAAGACAGGAGTTAGCACCATTTCCCTTTGCACCTTTCCCCTTCCTTCTGCTATAGCTCACTCAGATGATTGATTCTGTTTCCAAAGAGTCTCTGACTGAGGCCATTCTTCCCAAAACATACACTGACTTCTGGTACTTTAAAACTCTGCTGAACAGGACATTAACAGGCTGCCTACCATTTGTTAAACAACAACCGGGTTTTCTGCACTGGACATTCATTAGTTTGGAGTTTGGGAAGAGAACCAGAGGACAATCCTTGACAAAGCAGTGCAAGACGAGTGAACAGTCATATCGTAGACTCATTCTGGCTGGAAGAGACCTACAGGATCATCAAGTCCAACTGTTAACCTACAAAGTGCAGGTAACAGTATATAAAGCTGAACTGCTTAAGAGCAAGTTTAACCTACCTATTGCTCTTTCTTAAGTCGTAGTAGACAAACTACTTCTCAGAAGATCCTCTGGGATACCAGGCATTTGGGCTGCTCTTCCACTTTCTGTTCCTTTCAAGTCCAGGAATCACAGATATTTCCAGAGACAAAACATATTTTTGGAAGCTAAAACATCCTATAAGAAAACCCCAATACAAAGTGAATACACACCCAAATTTACTAGCTCAAAAATAAATAAAATACACACACACCCCCCTGGTGTGTATATAAAAATACTCAAAGGTGAAGAAATGAGCTGTCAGCCTACTTTGTTCCTCTGTGCGTACAGTTTACACTATTGTCAAATCAAACCATCACACAGTTTATTTTGTATGAGACTCTGGCTTCATACAGAGCACAGAACACACACTTCTGGAGAAGGGAGGGCTAAGAACTGAAGGAGTTTGGGTCTGACTCATTTGCTGCTAAAGGCAGAAAGGGCAAAGCAGGAAACTGTCAAAGCAAAGTTCTCGTGTTGAAAGCAATTGCGAGATGCCTGCCTGTTGCCATCTCTCTGATACCTGAGAAGTCAGAGAGAGACTTCAGCTCATCAGTAACTGGCTGGATTTGCAGAAGCTCTGAGCACTTGCAGCTGCTATGGGACTTTGTAATAAGTGTGACTTGCAACCTAGGAAAGGCTACAAAGTAAGCCACTCGCAAACTGCCAGGCCCGGGGTATCTCATCTTGAGCCCCCCAGATGCAGAGATAACTTCTGGGTTTTGCTCCAGTCACTCTGCCTTAAACTCCCCATCTGTAAAATAAGGGTGAGAGTAACATCCAGATGCTCAGCACATAAAGAAATCCATTAACATTCTAAGCTGCCATAGCAAGAAGACACTAAGAAAGAAAATGCAGTCTGGATGCCGTGCAGTTAATAAAGCCTGAAGTCAGGAAAAACCACCTGGACTCAAGCAGCTGGACATTCAGAGAGCCCCAAGCCTCCTGCACTGGCTTAGGCAGGAACCCAGTGTGAAAGGCAGGGGGAATGGGACAGGACACACAGCCCTCAGACCCAACAACAAATCACACAACTGCTTGACTGCACTGTACTGCACGTGCAGAAGGGTACTGATTAGAGCAACACTGGCCACTCCAACTGCAGCCTTGTTTGTCATGGGAGCACAAATTTTCCAGTTTGTTTTCTTCGTGTGTGTGTTAAAGAAGGTATTTAAGTGTCTAAATAAATAGGTGAACATGGGAGGCCTGTGGCTAAGTGTCATGCAGCCTACTGATGTGGGCAGGAGGGTGGGAAACGCCACCTGTCCCAGGGTGGCCCAGCACTGCTTGAGTGCAAGCACAACGGTCACACCTGACAGTTCCTCTTCCCTCTCCTGGGAATCAGACCCTGCACTCCTCATTACTACTGCTTGCTGTCTCCACAGTACCTGAAAGGACCAGCAAGAAATAAAAGGCTCATGAAAGCTCACCTTGCTGCTTGTTTGTATAGGCTCCTTTCACGGTGACCCTGGACAGACAGGAAAGAACACACTGGACTTCTTCAACTCACCATACAACCCTCAGCATTAAGAATGTCTTCACCTCTTGCTTTCTCAAAACGGGAATGAATGATTCCCCACGGTGGGAGGACTGGGCGAGCACAAGCAGTTGCAAATTGTCCGGTGAAGCAGGATGAAGCAAAGTCCTAAGGCAATGTTGGGGAACCTCTCAAGAAGCTGATGTCAGAATTATTATAAAATCATCAGTGTCAGTGCTGGCAGTTTAGCAGAGCCACTGGTTTGCCACCACTGGCCCTGCAGACAGGCTGTGAGGAAGAAGCTGGGTCGCTTTCCAAAGTAAGATTTCTCCAGTTAGGTGCAATTTTAAAAGTGTGTTTTGCCAAACCCATGCGTTTCATCTGCCTAATGGCAGCAACTCCTAAGATAGGCTCTTGCTCTCATCTTTAGGTACCTGCTGTTGCTCCTCCACTAGAAATGTACTCATGTCCTGCAGCAATCCGAAACTCTTATACTGGGTTTCATTAAACAATTATTCTCAGGTATCTGCTTTTACTGGAAAACCACTTTACTTCAGTAGAGGACAAATCTTGTACCCTCGGGTTTGAAATACCCTTTATTTCCATGTGAGAAATCCCCCATGAGTACGGAGCAAGTCTACTTGTACTCGTGTAGTTTCAGTTGATTCCCTGAGCTGGGAAAGCATGAAGCAAGCGTGGTCTGAAAAACATCTAAATAGTCAAAGCCAACACAGACCTGCTAACTAACCTTACCATCAGCTGTCCAAGTGAACTGAGAAAACCCTCAGCCCTTCCTTGGGTGTAGAATTAAAACTGTGTGAATAAGAACCATTCAGCTTTTTTATCTGTATATAAATGTCTCCAGTTATCAAATGAAATGCTTCATTGCTCAGGGAAAAGCAAATTGCAAGTGGAAGACTGAATCAGCTCATAATGATTTTTAGATAGCTGCATTTTTAACTGTTACTCAGAGTTGACCGTGTTTGCCAAATATGGGCACTTCCCATGTGAGAATATATTGTTAGGAGCTCTTTTCCTTGCACCCGACAAGAATCAGCACCTTGCACCAACACTTCCCAATCCTCACAACTGCAGCTTGCAGATGAGAGAGGAAAATCATAATTTAAAAAAATTGGACACTGCTCCTCCACTTAAAATAATGTTGAGAACTTGAAGCCATCTCCAGAGAATCTTGAGCTTTCTGTTTATAAACATTCAATCAACTTGGGATCTGTTTATTTACAATTTCTTCCTTAGAACAGTTCATGTAGAAGGGGTCCTTTTTCGTTCCCCCCACAAGCGTGCACGCCTATCAACACCGGGACACAAATATATGCAAAAGAAAATTCAAAGTCCATTGCTCATTTGATCCCTGAAGCACCTGCTACCATAGTAAAAAAGAACGATGCCAATCTATCTTAAAAGGATGTTAGTGTTGGCAAAATGAATAGATATCCATTAACTATCAATTGAGACTGACCTGCTCATTTAAATGAAATCCCTTCTGGGAGTGGGGAGATCTGAAGCAGTGAGTTAGAAGTGAAAGGCTACTTAAGAAACCTTGGAATTGTTCCAAATTCCAACCAGGGAGCATCACACTTGTCTAGAGACAACATCAAGACAAACTGGGAAACAAAATCGTTGCAAAAAAACCCCAAGACTGGACATGATAAATTGCCTCATATCCTTCACTCAAGTTTACAATTCAAAGGAAGGAAAGCACAGTAACTCCCTGCAGACCTGCAGGTTACAGTTTACACTTAAGGAAGCATGCAGATTAATGGACATTCCAATACTGTAAATCTAGTTGGGTGTCAGTGAAACCTCTCCTCCCACTCTCAACTCAGTTCGCTTTATATCAGATAAAACACTTCTTTCATATAGTGATTTATTTCCAGTTTCTATAAGAACAAAGATTCTGCAAAAGCCTCGTTCAGGGAATACATTTAAGACAAGAGGAATACAAGCAAGAATCTTCCTTATTTACATGTTACCCCAAAACAGAGTCCTAAGAACCCAGAGTTCAATCTCTAACAACCAGTTAAATCTTATAACCACAGAAAACATCTGGGACGTGCACGATGCAGCTCTTTGAAGATTTTGAAAAGACCTGTTTGTGACCCATCTCTAGGTGAGCCCTCTGGGACAGATGGGAGAAGCTGGACTGCAGCTGAGGGTAGCTTTGGCCAGCGGTGCGGTGCCGCCAAAGACCCGAGACAATTCAATGGCTTCAGCAGTTCCCAGCAGCTCTGGCCAGGCCAGACCAGCCTCAATTCATGGCACTCTCAGAAGAGCTTCCAGCAATGAGGTCTGACATACACCAATCTGGGTAACAAGTGCTAGCGTGGGACATCAACGCTGATTATGTCCAGGACTTGAGTTCTGAAGCAACAAGTAAAACATGGCACTACTCCATCACTGGAATTTTACGTTCATTGTGAAACAAAGGTACATCCTAATGTACTTTAAAGCTGAGAAAGCTGAGTAAATCCCTGCTCCCTAATGTTAGGAAACACACTACTGGAAGATTACCTCCTCTGGTCACAGCATCTTTCAGGTGAGTGTAAGAGAGCTCTTCTGCTTTGAGAAACCTACCATTGCTCCTTCGGTAGGTTACAGCTACAGTAGGGCACTCCGACAAGGGGGCATCTTCCATGATGGAAAAAAAAGCATCAGCAAACTGCTACAGTGATGATGAAAGGTACTGCATGCTTTTTTGGCAAGTACCAAGGTAATAAACCCACCAGCGCTCTGCCTCATCTCTCCTGACTTCACTGCAATGTGCAGACAGTTCACACAGCTGAACGAACGGGCCGAGAGCTGCTGAAGCTGAGCACGTACAAAGGGAACACTACCCCAGGACAGCAGAACTCCAGCCACCAAGACAGCAACAAAGGGAGAATCCTTGCCCAGGACGCTCTTCAACTGAGCGATCACGTGGGTTCTGAAGACTGCACCTTCACAGGTCATTGTGCTACTCACAAATAAACCAGCATGTAGAAATGATGCTTCATTTCAATCTGTGCAGACAATTTTTTCCTCACCT
>JANHFX010023505.1:0-38522 GCA_027560015.1 Chloroceryle amazona | reverse complement strand
TTGTGCTACTCACAAATAAACCAGCATGTAGAAATGATGCTTCATTTCAATCTGTGCAGACAATTTTTTCCTCACCTCACCTTCCCATGCAAATCCCATTCCAATCTTTTGGTAACACCGTAGAACTTCTATCGCTTTTCCCATTTCTCAACAGATCTCTACACTGCAGAAGTCTTCTGTCTTCTCCGAGGTTCCAAACCAGAAGCAACTATCATTTCACACAGGCTGACCTTCACTATAAAGAACTGATCATGCAGTGTCTTTCAGATGCTTCTGTTAATTTCAATAGCTTATGTTTAGCTACAACGTTCCTTCCATAGCAATGCTGTCTGCAGAGGGTCTGGGTCCCACAGTACTTTGGTGCAATGTTTGGTCTGTACTCACTACTAAAAGCTCACACTCTTACTTCTAACAGGAATTCATTTGGCTTTAGCTTCAAGTTAATTTTTATGCCCATCTGCATATTTTATTTTTTATAATTCCAATTTATAAAAACTGCCAGTCCAATATTGCACTCTTAATACTGCTAATGGAATTAATTTTGGAATTAAAAAAATATTACTTTCTAGGATCTTGTGCATTGAAAAACAGCGATAAGAACTTCAGAGTCAGTCAGCATGCCGAGTATCACTTGGATGGTAGCGTTTCAGCAGTGATGGGCAGCAAGGATGGTGTGGTATTTGGATATATGAAGCCTCAAGAGCAACAGGGAAGCAAATGTTCCTGCTTCTGTAAAAATACCCTCAGTGTAGACACTAGAACCGAATGCAGGAGCATAATTAAAGGTTAAATGCCAGGGTTTACATTGTGAAGCTTATGAAAGACAACTTATGTGAATTAGTGTATTGCACGGGGCTTGTTGACTGGGTACAGGTAGTTATACATGACAAAGAAGTTTAATTGTAGAGGAAGAATAGGACTTTTCTACCTTGCTGAAAAAAGCATAGCAAGAAATAATGTCAGGATGTTGATATTAAGAAAAAATTATTCCAAGAGAAGACGCAATTAGCCTTATAAAGAGAGTAATTAATAAGAAAACCGATGATCAAGGTGAGCTAATCCTTACCTGATGTTTTTAAAGTCAGATTACATGCCCTTTAAAAAGTATTATTAATTTCAGTTGCAGGATAAATACGACAGCCCAAAGGTTCACAAAAGTTTTCTCCAGCCTTAAAGAGTGAGTTTGTGTATCCTTTTGAGGCAACACTGGGCTAGGTGAACACAAAAGGGAAGTACCACTACGTAACTACCTCATTCTCACCGTGCACCCCTAGGCACCCAAACCCAGCCACCGAGAGACAGACTACCAAGCCAGACAGACCTTCGGTCTGACTCAGTGCAGCCTTTCTTAGGCTTTTCCTCCCATTTCCTTCAGAGTTTATAAGGAAAAGATGGCAGCTTTGCCTGATCATCCTCACCATAACTGGGAGCTCTGCTTTAAAGCGATGACTACTCCAGGTCATGCATGCGGGGCTCAGCAGTACCTTTCCTGATTCCTGCCCGCAGGGTTTCCTATTCTGCAGCTTTAGCTGATGTAACCGGCTGCGCCAGTTCATTCTCCACTTTTAGCAGTTGGGTTGGTACAAGAATTCTCTTTTCCTGCTATGCCAGTTTGTCAGCTTACTGGAGTCACACAGCCAGGTTTGCAGCTGAGAAGGCATTTTACCCGCATCAGAAGTGAGAGGATGGTGAAGGTTCCCTCAGTTTCCACCACGTAAGTCTGGCTGTTACCTGAGGGCCAGCCATGCACTGGTCTCCAGACACTGGTGACAGTTTAGTCTCCCTGCACGTGTGCTGGATAAAGGTTAATGGCTTAAGATAATCTTGTCTTGCCTTCTGTATAGCAAGTGGCCCCTTATGCTTCATGCCTTAAGAAGCATCGCTGTAAAGTGTTTTTCCTGTATTTGATGGTACAGAAGCAGGATGTCTCAAGCACAAAACACCCACTGGAATAGAATGCAGTGGACAAAAGCATAGTAACACAGTATTACAATGAGAACAGACGTTTGTCCTCCTTTGGTAGTCTCCTAACAGACTATTACGATGCATTTTCTGAACAAATGACTGGCAGTGTCCTTCACTTCTGCTTCACTGAAATTTTCTCTGGTCACAAAACTGTTCCTGAAGAGAACAAAGCAAAGTTCTTAAGCGTTTTACATAACTGCTTTTCGATACCCAGGCACACACACTGGGTTCTGTAGCATCTTCCTTCAGTGCAGAAGGGGTTACAATACAAGAGGTGCCCAATCACTCTTCTCTTGCCCTTCCTCCAACTTCCCTTCTCATCCTCTGCCCACTGAGTGGGCAACATCCACAAAGTAACAGCATGAGGACCTGCAGTTGGAAGGACAGCACTAACTGTGGCAATGTCATTATGCAGGAATGCTGGCAAGACACACCTCTGCACACTACAGTCTCCAAGCCAATCTATCATTCAGCAGCACTAGTCACAGTCTCTTATACAAGTTTCTCTCCAGCTACTGTTTTGTTGCCTTCTTCCCTCTTTACTGCACCTGGCCTTAAAAATCATAAATCCATCAGGCCAAAACCTGTGTTCTTTTAATTCACACTTCACCAGTAAGCTACCAAAGGAGGCACTATATCTCAGTAGAGCTCACTGGAACTACTGGAAATGTGCAAAGAACGACTACTGAATGTGCTCCTCCCAGCTCTTGATTTCTCTTCCACTGAACATCCATTTTCTCCTTGTACATAAATAAAGCCCTGTTTGTAAATGTATGTCATTACAAAACTGTGGTCTCTGTCATCTATGAAAAACTGGCAATTGCATGAGGTCCTGAGTGACAGGAAGGGGGACATATCATGTCACCTTCTGAAAAAGCAGGAAGGATGATTTGGGGAATGACAGGCTAGCCCCTCTTTGGTCATAGTAGCCTTAGAAGCAAGTTTTGGAAGCCATTTCCAGGCACCCAAAGAGCAAGAGAAGGTGCCTAAGAACAGGCAGCCAGATTAAACGAGAGAAAATCATGCCTATGAACCTGACGGCAGGTTCTGTGGATGTGTAGAGGGCAGTGAATGTGAACAACGTAGACTTCAGCACACCTCTTGATGCAGCCTCTCATAGCATTCTTACAACCTAATAGGAGAGCTAGGACTGGATGCCATCCAGTAGAAAGGTCAGTGAGAAACTGCCTGAACTGTTAGGCTCAAAGAATAATGATTGATGTGAAATCTGCAGAAGACAACACTAGGACTGATGCCCTTCAGTGATCACTAGTGAGAGAACATAGTCTCAGCAAGATCAGAAGGTGAACCACTGATATGCTGGAAGGTGGGGGTACCACCCAGTGGGACCTGGTCAGATCGGAGAAATGAAAAGACAGAAACCTCATCAAGTGCATGACTAGAGTAGGATACTTCAGTTGCAAGGGACCTACAACAATCATCTAGTTCAACTGCCTGACCTCTTCAGGGCTGATGGCAACAAGGTCACTCTTCAAAGTCCTTTTCTCCAAACTAGACAGTTCCAAAGTCCTTAACAACTCCACACAGGACATGTCATCCAGTCCTTTCACCATCTTTTTTTGTGCTCCTCTGAACGCATTCCAGGACCTTTACATCCTTTTTCAATTGTGGGGCCCAGAACTGCACACAGTACTCAAGGTGAGACCACACCAATGCTGAAAGGATCAGGATAGTCACCTCTTCTGGCCAGCTGATTCCACTGTCTGATGCACCCCAGGATGCACTTTACCTTCCTGGATGCCAGGGCACCCTGCTGACTCCTCTTGAGCCTGCTCTCCACCAGCATTCTGAGATGCCTTCCTGCAGGCCTGCTCCTCTCCCAGTGTCTGCTTGTGTCCGGCATTACTCTGTCCCAGGCGCAGAATCTGGCATTTGTTCTTACTGAATTTTATGCCACTGATGACTGTCCAATGCTCCAAGCTATCTAGATCCCTTTGCAAGGCCTCTTGTCCCTTCAGGGGGTCAACAGGACCTCCTGGTTTAGTATCACCAGCAAACCTGGTAACGGTGCGTTCAACTCCTGTAAAGGAATCATTGGTAAAACAGAACAGAACTGTGCCTAGAACTGAACCCTGAGAAACACCACTGGTGACTGATTGCCAAACAGATGTAGCCCCACTCACCGCAACCCTTTGAGTCCTGCCATTTAGACAGGTCTTCACTCAGTACACTGTGTCTCTTCTCTTCTCAGTTGGACAACTTGCCCAGAAGGATGCTGTGAGGGACAGTATTAAAAACCTTACTAAAATCCAGAAAAACTGCACCCATCACCTTCCCTTCATCCACCAGGCGTGACCTTATTGTAGAAGGGTACCAATCAGTTAAACAGGACTTGCCATCTGTGAATCCACGCTGACTGTGCCCGATGATTGCATCGTCCTTTAAATGCCTTCCAATAGCATGATCTTCTCAGTCTAACCTCAGTACCTGGAAAAAGTACAAGCAGGTCTGTATTTTCTTAGGTATTCCCTCACAAGCTTCTTGGAAATTGGAACATTGGCTGGCTGCCAGTCAGCAGGGCCCTCCACAGACACCCAAGACCTTTGGTAGATGACAGAGAGGGTTTCCGCTGTAACATCCACTAACTCCTTCAGTACTCTGGGATGAATCCCATCTGGCCTCGTGGACTTAATTACATTCAACTGCTACAGCTGGTCTCTTACAATTTGAGTGTCCACAAAGGGAAAATCACCATTCCCAGTCACGGTCCTGCAACTCAGGGAACTCAGCAGCCCAAGGTCTATCAGTATTATTAGAGACTGAGGCAAAAAAAGCATCCAATGCCTCCATCCTTATTTGTCAAGTGACCATTTTCAACAAGTATCAGTCCGATGTTTTCCTTTGACCTCCTCTTGCTATTAGTGTTCTTCTAAAAAGCCTTTCTTGTTGTCTGACACAACACTGGCCAGTTTTAACTCTAACATTGGCCTTTCATGTTTTCTCCCTGCGTAAGTGAATCACAGTTCTGTAATCTTCCTGCAAAGCCTGACCTTGCTTCCGGAGATCATGCAATTTCTTTTTCTTCATGAGTTCCAAGAGGAGTTACCTGCTCAGCCAAACTGGTCTTCTGTGCCACTCTCAAGACAAAGAGATTGCCCGCTCCTCTGCTTTTAAAAGGTGGTTCTTAAAACCAGACCAGCACTAATGGACCCCAAAGCCATCAAAAGCAGATCCCAAGGAACACTGCTAACTAGCTCTCCAAGCAGCTTAAAGATAGCTCTCCTGAAATCCAGGTTAGCCGCTCCGATGACCATTTTTCTCATTACATGAAAAATTTTAAACCATTTTGTGATCATGTGGACAAGACAGCCACCTACCATCACGTTTCCTGTAAGTCCTTCTCTATTCACAAACAGCAAGTTCAGGAAGGAATCTTTCCTAGGTGGCTCACTGAATACTTGCATTAACAAAATATCTTGTGCATACTTCAGGAATTTCCCAGACTTTGTCACAGCCATATGGCATTCCCAGCTGGTGTCTGGGAAGTTGAAGTCTCCCATGAAGAGAAAGGGATAAAACAACCCGAAAGAACCTGGAAAAAGGATGGGGAGTCCTGGTGGAGCAGGAGTGGAATACGAGCGAGCTGTGTACCTTTAAAGCAACAACCAGACAGTGGACCACCTTAATAAAAGCACAGTTACCAAATCAAGGCACATTACTATTCCTTTCTACTCCAGCAATCCACATCTGAAGCGCTGTGTCCTTGACTGCATACTGTGGGAGTACCATGTGAGTTCTAAGGAATCTTAGGGGAGAAATAATAAGAAAAAAGGACAAAACAATGGGCCTACTTCGTTCATCTAAGAATGCTGCAAATATTCAAATCTGTATCAAGCTGCTGAAGTCGAATTTTTATAAATACCTTGGAGTAACAAGATATAAAATTCATTTAGTGTGTCTGCCACTCAGGAGAATCAAATTTGGTTGCGAGCCTGACTGACCTGCAAATGGATTCTAACCTAGAAACAGAAAGACAGGGCAACTGCAAGAATCTGAGTCTCCTGTCGCGTCCAGAAAGTTGCCATGGCAGGAAGCAGGGCTTACCAAGGCAAGGCCTGCCACAGCTACTCTTCAGTACTGGCACGGGTACATTCAACTTTTAAAGGTTTGTGTATCTTACGACCATTTAATATTTTAATACAGAGTTAAATAGAAATCACAGCTTTACATCCTCACAATCAAACCTGTCCCTCAGCTGTTTGATTTAGAAGGGAGAGCAGAACATTGCAAAACCACTAAAAACATGCAAATTTTGTTCTCTGCTTAACAGCGCTGACTGCATCTCCACACTCAAAATGAATTTTACAGGCTTAAAGGGTCCAGTCTGAAAGTTCCACCCACCAAGGAAAGCAAAACCAGTTCTATGCATACAAACAGATCCTATATTTAAGAGACTTCAGAAGCCATAAGGCCACCTGTTCCATGCTAGGCAGGTATATATTCTAAAGACACAGCCCAAAATAAGCTCCAGAATAATTCAAGAAAAGTAATTGGAGTGTGATGAACAATGCAAACAACAGAGGGGGAAAAAAATCACTGTTCATATATTCTCCAACACAGAAGGTAACAGGGGACCAAGCGAAAGTGCCATGAAGAGAGAAGCATACATCTTTTGTGTATGCTGCAGCGTAAAGCACAGTCACCTCCAGTAGGTATAGCAGACAATACTTTTTGAAGGGAGGGAAAAGCTGAGAGAGGAGTGGTCTAATCAACACCCAGAGTGCTCTCAATTCTGGTGATACTTGAAATGGCTTGTTTGTTCAATGGCATCTTAACTTCAACAGCAAGCATCCTTTCGAAAGGCTAACGGTCATTTTTTAATTTATATACTGAGAAACGGAAGTTTTGTGTATCCTCTTCCATGCTTCCAAGAGCCCAGGTTCCTTACCAGGACGCAAGTTTACATGTTTCTGTCCAAGCAGTCCTCCCAAATCCTTATCCAGTAGGACATTTAGGAAAGAACATGAAATACACAAGGAAGACTAAAGACATTCAGAACACAGGAGGAGGAGGTGGTCTAATGGACCATGCTACCAGTGAGCCTACAGCAGTTTCTGAATGGACAAGCACTGTTATTGCTTCATGAGAAGCAACATGATTAGAGTCCATTAGCACATGACCTGAAGACAAACATTCTGCTAATATTGAATTCAGATTCCATGTTTCAGCTTGCTTGAATTCCCTCCTTATTCCCCAGCCAAGAAATCCTCCTGGCCTGAAAGCAAGCAGGGGGGAGCCTGCTGCCTCTGAGCAGCAGTGCGACTTTAACCCAGAAAACACCAAATGCACAAACAAGCAACATGTCCAAGGGGTGAATAAAGATCTGAAACCTCAAAAGAATCTGTACATGACACAGCACCTATGAGCTGGCATCAGGGCAGAAGACGAATACATAATAAATACAGCAACAGCAAGAACATTTTTAGAAGCCACTCCAGTCTCAACATTGATTACCTTTTTAAACACAGATTCACAAACGTGATTTAGGTACGTGGGACACGCAGATCAGTCTGGAGGGCGGCACGCATCACGCACCAATACTGAAGATATAGCTACTGCCAAACAAGATGTTTGGTGAAGACAGGCACCAAACACTTCTAAAATCCAGCAAGCTTTTACAGTTGCAAGGCTTCCTTTTAGCTGTATCCAGGGCTCTTCTCCGGTGGCGTTTTAAAAAAGCTGCTGGAGACAGCAATAGTGGCTCTCTCAGCTGCTGGTGCTTTCCCTGTCCACTCAGAGTTCTGGGATCTCAGGAACAGTGTTGCTGGTAGCTCTGACTCTGCTGCATCCATGTGAACAGATAAAGTTGCTGGAATATAAAATTGCAGGAAAGGGGAAACAGAGGACAAAAGGAAAGGGAAAGAAAAAAAAAAAAAGTTAGAACAAGCAAATTCATGGCAAACACCTCATCATTTCCTATACCAAGGTATCATTCATCAAGTTCCTTCATGTTCCACTGTCAAATTCCTTTGAAATACAGGTTCTTGACAATATCAACACCTTTGCCTTAGTAATGCCGATATTCAGAACTCCAAGATCCCAGTCGAAGTCCCTGTTGAAAATCAAAAGCTTTAGCTGCCCCATACTTTAACTGAACCCATATTATAACAAGAAGCTACCTACTAAGCTACGTTGGAATCCATTCTCATTTTCTTAATAGAACAACTGCTTCAAAATGGGACAGTAACTGCTTCAGTATGAAACATCTTCGTTGTATTCTCACAACAGGTAATAGTTGTTTGTGTGTTTTTATTACAAGTTGCATCTGCTGCTCTGTAGTGGATGAAGGATAAAGAGGTTCTAACAAGCCTCAACCATAAGACTGATTGCTTTGAAGTTTAAATAAAAAGCTGGTTTAGTAGATCTGGAACCCCAACAATCCTGCTTCTGTACTTCCAAAACAGTGAGTTATTCCTATACGACCACAACAACACAGCTGATAACGGTAGATTGCATATTTTACCTCTACCCCATCAACTTCCTTTGTCTCAAGTTCATATAAAAGATGCAAAAAAAAAAAAGAAAAAGGTCAAAGTCCTTAAATTAATAATGACCACCAGTACTACACTATGGGCCCCTTGCTAGCAGCCTTCACACCCAGGCTCTCCATCTCTCATTAAAAAGAAAAAAAGCAAAGAACTGAAACAAGCTTCTTGCTGGTGGGTACCATCACACCATGACAGAGTGAATGCATTAGCAAGAGATAGGAGAGGGGAAATTAGACCAAACTGCTACAACTCACAGAATGTTAGGGGTTAGAAGGGACCTCCAAAGATCATTGAGTCCAGCCACTCTGCCAGAGCAGGACAAAACTAGGGCAGATGACTCAGAAATGCATCCAGTCTTGAAAGTCTCCAGAGAAGGAGACTCCACACCCTCTCTGGGGAGTCTGTTCCAGAGCTCTGTGACCCTCCCAGTAAAGAAATTCTTCCTCACGTTGAGGTGGAACTGCCTGTGCTCCAGCTTGAATCCACTGCCCCTCATCCTATCAGACTGCTCTCAGAAGCTACTGTCACCTTTTAGAGATTATGATTTTTCACAAGCTAATTGTGAATACATGCCAAGGCAGACAAAAAAATCTATTCATGCAGTTTTACCCCAGACTACTGTAACACCTGAAACAGGATGTCACTTACTATGTGACTATGTGTATTACTGCTGCATACACAGAGGACTGGACCACGTAAACATTAAAAACATCAGTGTAGAGCTGGACAATTGTTCCCCATTTATTTCACAACCACCTATACCTATGGCCTGACGAACAGAAGACAGACATGACAGTCTGCATGAGATCCCTTTCAAAGCAGAGAAGAACTACCATGGGAGTAACCCTGTACAGAATTTCTCAGACAAGCTCTACTGTGCCCCTGGGGACATTATTCCAAATTTATTGCACTGCAGCAGAAAGTAACCAAACACAGGGACACTGCCCTTGCCTTTTCAAGGCCCTAAGTCTTAGATCACTGAAAGTTTGAAGGACCTTTCTCACTACAGATTTTGTTCCTCCCTAGGCACTGGCTGCTGGTCACCAAGTTGGATGAACTTCTGGTCTAATCCAGTATAGCCAGTTTTACTTCCTCTGGATTTCCTTATGCTACTGTCAAACTACACTAGCCACATTTTTGTTCTTGGTGAACGCCTTGTGCTTTAAGGCTCACACACTGTTCAAGTGGGTAGTGTGGAAAGTACTACTTCATTTTCAATGTCTCTCAACCTTTGCATGAAATTGCCCAACTTAATTTTGATGTCACTTCCTGAAGTGCAAACAAATTCTGAATTTTCTACCCACTTTTTGATGCTCTCAGCAGCCTGACCTTTCTCCAAAATGCTATTCTTTCACAGCTAACTCAGTTACGGTCTTTAGGCCAGTTAGCCTCAGGCAGCAGATGGTTTACAAATACCAGAAGGTTAATACTGTAACAATATAATAGAGACCTAGGCACTTCTGCTAGAGCAGTGCGTGTTTTTCAATGCTCATCAGAGTCTCTGACAAAAGAGGTTTTACCAGAACCCAGAAATACTCACGTTCATGAAGGTACGCGAGAAGACGCAGAATAAAGTTAGTTTGCTTGGCTCCCAAATAAACATATCCCTAGCTCCCTTCCAGCAGCTAGAAAAAGATGGCATCCACATCTCAGATGCCTTTTATTAGCATCCTCCGATTTTAGCCAAATTCAACTCAAAACTTTCTGTGGATGGGGGGGTGTGTGAAGCGACAGGGGAAGATTTGTAGCTGCATGTTTAAGAAAGAAGCTAAATTCATCACAATGACAGGGGAGAGTGTTGGCAGAGATTTGAGCTATTTATTCTTTTAGGAAAATCCTATAAAGAATGACACGAGGAAGCCTCTATCTGCAGTCTTGTTCATCACAGTGGTGAGGAGTCCGATAACAGATGTATGCAGTAGCGTGATTTAGTGCCGGGAGCTGGCCCCTGATGTGTATTAATACAGCGGCAAAGCGGAACGAGCCCCTCTTCATCACTCATCTCTATAAAAGAGGTGGAATCCGAGATGGCCCGATGTTCGGCAGAGCAAGCCCATTAGTTCTGCTGACTGATGGAGCCAGCTCAGGCTGTGTCCTTCACCTCCACGGGGCACTCAGGTTGCAAAAAAGAAGATCACTGAAGCAGGACCTGGTCAACAAGTGAGACGAGAGCAGTTGGTCTCAGCTAAGGAGCTATTTAAAGGTGAAGAAATTCAGCACGCTCTGTACCTGCGGTGACAAGCAGTGGCCTGCGTTCCGATTCACCCGTGTTTCATCTTTTGTGGAAGTAAAACACCACAAACACAAAAAGCCTCTGTAGTCAGAAAGTGAGACTGCCATGATTGCTCTGGTAAGGGGAACCCCAGCATTAGACTTTTATTTAGGGGCAAGGGAGAAAAATCTGTACCTATCTCATCAATATGTAGCAAGCAAGAGAGTCTTCAGTTAATTCTACATTATTGCAGAGTAATCCTGCGTATTTCTTTAGGCTTTAATCATTCTACCATCAGATCACCTTTGAACAGAAATAATACCAGGTTTCAGAAGTTTCCAAGTTACATGCCCAGATTGTCCTCCAGCTGCAATTGGGACACTGCTGCAGAAAATCAGCTAGCACACAGCTTCAGCTACCCAATCGTAAAAGTTTCTTTCTGCAAGCCAGTATTGTAACAAACCCTACAACCCATAGCTAACCCATGGCTGTTGACTTCGCTGGAGATATTTCTGAACAGGGTCTAAGGAAGAGATCTTTACCATTTCTGACCATTAGAGACCTTGAACAACTTTCCCCTTGATGATCAATGCAAGCATCCCATCCAGACTCCAGTAACTACACTCTCCTTCCCTATTTTGTAATACATATTCATTCTTTCTCCCTCATCCCTGAAAAAAACCCCACCACATTTCAAACCGCTGCTGTTTTCCAGTGCTGAGCTCCACTCCAGATGCAGCATCAATTCTTCAAAGGTGTTCACTACACAATTTGCCTGGTCAAGTAGGTACAAGTGACATAGTATTTGGAACCATGTAGGTATAGAAATAGAGGCTCTCCCTATAGGAGGGGACCAGCAATGCAGTACAGAATACACTCTGAACAATAAATCAATGCACAGGGGTCAGGGAGACACTCACGTTCACACCAAGAAAACTTAGTATCCGAGAACTAAAATTCTGTGGCTACAGAGATACAGTTTTTACTAAATCTTTCATACTACAGAAGTCTGAATATCCTAGCATGGAATCCTATCTCTCAAAATCCAGGAGAGAATATCCTCAATAAACAGTCAATAACAGATGACACTTTTGCTGAGCAACAGATTATTAAATTAGTGTTCTTTTCCTTTCTTTTTAATACAGAATCTTTCAGACAGCCTGTAATCTGGGTCTGTGGCCTGGAGAACTGGAACAACTTTATTCTCTGCTTAATTATTCTACTGTCTTATCGACCACCTCAAGGAAGAAATCCGAACTTCATTCCTCCTACTCATCATCAGTTTGTTTGGCCTTGCCCACTGTTTTCACATCATCATCTTTTCCCCATCAGATTACCCAGCACCTCATTACTGGATTACAACAATAGTTTTTCAATAAACTGGTTGGAAGAACATGTGTCACTTGATAGTAGGCAAAATATTTGAATAGAGGGTAGGGTGAAAGGCCAGGAAGAAGTCTCCTGAACCCCTCTGTGTTCTGCAGATCAACACTTTTTCAGATTCTGATGAGTAACCACTCACTTTCCAGAAATATGCCACAAGAAAATAAACCAGCATTTTAATCACTGCAATCCCAGAGGAAAAAAATCAAAAAGGTACTATCTTCATCTACCAGAGTAAGACAATTCCCAGGAATAGGTGGTGTCACCCAGTGGTGATACGAAATTTGTCAGATTTCTGGTCCTGTGAAAGTGTCTACCCTGAAAAAGAGCACCTGAGCCACCAGTTAATGTCAGCCCAACCCCCCAGAAACACACTCTGGATACTGATCACCTCCTTATTACCATGTAGTGTATACAATTTAGGCACTGTGGAAATCACACCTTATGAAGAAACAGATTATTACCCACTATACAGTAAGCAGTGTAAATTACATTAACTTACCATAGCTACATCATCAAGGATTTGGTTACTAGGCAGATTTTGGTGCTGTGCAAAACCACATGATACTTTCTCTCACAAGCTGTCCCTCTCACACACATTTCATTAGTCTGAAAACAATGTAATGCCATTTCTGACCACTGTGACCCTGGCACTTTGCTCAAGAGGGACACGACTTCAGAAATGCTGGCACACAGGTAAGTCCAGGTTACCTGATGTTGGGCTGGACACAGAGGCTGCAGCTGGCTTTCGTTTCCTCTTGATGTCCCTTGAGCATGGCGGTCCCAGGTGTACATTTGCTTGCCTATGAAGAAATTAAACCAAATTAAACTCTGTTCCAGTCTCACCTTCCTACAAGACTCTGGCCAATCACCCTCAAACTCCCACGTTCCCATCAGCTTCTTAACTGTGGTATTTGCTCCCTCATTCAGAAATTATTTTGCTACCTATTTAGTACTGTAGAGTCATTGCAGAATGCACCCATATTCCAAGGGTCCATGAATATTGTTTCTACTGCAACTGTAAGTTCAGAAAGTTAGGAATGCAAAAATGTCTCACATTTTCAAAATTAGTATTTCCTCCTCAAAGTGCTGTGAAAACAGCTGAATCTGGCTTATACAGCCTTGCTGCACCTGAAAACTGGCTGAAAGGCAGAATCTGTCCTACTCAAATCAACTGCTAAGTCTGAAGCCTACTGATGGCCACTTCAGATTAACCACTTGCCAATTAATAAGAAACCCACATTATTGAGACTGACTTGAACTGAGCACTCCTCCAAGTTCTAGACGTAGGAAGAAGAGAAGCTTAATTCAGAAAAGACAGTCTTGGCAGCAGACCAGAGAACTTTGTCAAATACAATCCATAATGAATACAAATGCATAATTTAGCAATGACGTCGGGTTCAAGTCCCTGCTTTGTCTGAGATAACAGTTTCTTTGCCAAGTTCCTTGGTCACTCTCTGCATCAGATCTGACGTGCAAAGTGCTAAACTACAGTGCAAGTAAAATACATTAATGATTGTGAGGTGCTTAGAAAGATTTTGATGGTCAAGTGATGAAAAGCTTCTGTGTCTTTAAAGCTTGTCATTTTTATTCAAAAATATATCTCCTGGAAGTTTAACATACACATTTATCACGTACTGAAATCTTCTACGTATAACAAAAGGTAAAGTTCATGGCTTTGTATTTCCATGTGAAAATCTAATTAAAGAAATAAATATTTCTAATATATACAGCCTGAGATGCTGTATTCATGCAAAACCAAAGTAGCTGTTGGAGCTCTACAGAACAGCGTAGGGAGCACAAAACATTTCCTGCATCAGCCAAGACTATAAATTGTTTGAATTTTGCTGGGTCTGCCTACTTACCTGTAACAAATGCGCAACCACAAAATAAGAAAGAAAGATCTACTGTTCTGTCTTCTCAACTAAAATCCCAAAGTTCTACAAGAAGACTACAGTATCTGTCACCTACATCTGGCGTTAAGGAACTGTTTCCAAAATTTGCAAATTTTGCTAAGTTCCACCAGCAGACAACTGTTGAAATGTAGGAATGCATGCTAATAAAACCAGACACAGAATGCTCCTGGAACATGAGCTACAGGCTTTCAAAAATACCTGCATATTCAAATCTTGTGTTTGCACACAGAAATGACTAACCTCTAAGTGACTTCACACTTGCTAAAAGTGTTTTGATACACGATTATGAGTGGCTATATAATATTTTAGCAGGGTTGTACCATATATTCTGAAACATCTAGGTACACACAGCCCAAGGAAAAGACAGTCTCAGTCAAATGGAACTTCAGCTTTTTATTTTGCATCAGTGACACAGTATTAGCTTACTAACTAGGTGACTCTATATATATATAATAATCCAACTCATAATAGCACATAAAAATGGTCCCTTTTTAATTTTATGAACTTACACCAACACTGTCCAGCTGATTCTTGGTAAAGAACCACTATGGACTAGGAAAGAAGTATTAATAGTATAATACTATTATTTCCAAGGGATTTTTTTTATGCAATTATTCCCCATTCACAAATGTTACAGCTAAATCTTGAATTAAAGCTCCTGGCTCTCAGCTGCATGCTCAAACCATACCCACCTTTACACCTCAGTTATAGAGGAGGTAAAAGAAAAAACCCAAATAAACCAAAACCAAACCCAATATAAGAATATCAAAATCTCTTCTTGGAGTGAAACTAAAGGCAGATCATACTCCAGTTGGAGACTAACAGTAAGGACACTGCATCTAGCAGCCATGCCTCTAACACAGAAAGGCTCCGAGGTCATAAATTGTCTCTGTAACATGTATTTCATTCAGGTTTATCCCTTATTGATCACACACTTCAGTTAGTAAATCAGGAACCTATTGATTACTCACAGGCTCTGACTGACCTGGTGGTAAAAGTGTCAGTTTCAAGTGGCTGGTGCACTTTATGGGCACCATAAATCTGCATACAGGGAATCTCCAGGTGGTGGGTAACTTGGGAGAGAGAGAGAAGCAGAAGGACGCAGGCAGGGAGGGTAGTCCTCATTAAGACATGGACAAAAAGGGTGTCTGAAGTATAACTTATTAAACATGATTTTTTTTGTAGCTAGCACATTTTTCAATCTCATCACTAGTGTGCATGCAGGTGCTGTATCAGTAAGAGAACTGGTGAATCTCAGTTTAACAGCAGACTCCTAGAAACACAATCCCCAGGAAAGTCATGGGTATGCGCAGCACACAACATTGCAGTGGATGGGCTGAACTATAAATTGTGAAAATCTCACTGACAGGCTGCAACTGTGAATCAGTTTTGCTGTCAAAGTTGAATTTTAACAACTCTTCTGAATAGTTTAAAAATTACTCTGAAGTAGAGTAAAACGGGTGAGAGGAAGGGCTGACAGAAAATGTACACTTGTGCATTGTCACAAGCCTCTCTGTGAATAAGTCTGAGGCACAGAGCTCTGTGGGTTGAAAGACCTGGGCCTAAACTGAGAGCCTAGAATGGTATTTACCCTGTTCTTACTGGCTTTCAATCTCTTCTGCTAGGCTTCTGTATTTTCTTCAATATTGCACAAGCAGTAATGAGAAAATAATTGCCTGGCTACTTTTGGACCATGGCTGGTTGATCAAAAGAAAAAAACCAAAGTCACGGTGCTCAGCCACAGCTGGATCTGCTGGGTGAGCAGAGACTAATGTGAAAATCTAGTTTACAATCTAGAGAGGACTGAAATTCTTACCTGGGAAGAGAAAAAGCAGAACACACCTGAGAGACAAAGCAAGATCCAAAGTGCAGCTACACTGATGGCTGCAAGATATTCACCTCACACTGCAGCCTCTCACTGTCAGGAGTTAGTGAATGAAAAATAACACGTACAGAAAAAATTGGTTTAGAGGAAAAAAAATAAATCTAGTGTGTTTCTGGCAGTGATGATTCTATTTATTTTTTTTAAATCACAAGCTATAGGAATTACCCAGGAAATATGGATTTGTCTCCTGTTCTTAACATAGCACTTAAGGCACCTGCTTCCGAATGCAGGTCACGCTGGAGAAAACGCGGGCTTGGCTGTGCAAAAAGCTGCGATTCACCGCTGTCTCCAACATGCAGAAGTAATGCTGCTTTTCTTTTTCACATATTTTTTCTATGAGATTTTGTTGGGTTTGTGATTTTTTGTTTTGTTTTTTTGTGGTTTTTTTTTTAATGAGCTGTAATTGCATATGCTGGACTCCTATCTCACCCCTACAGTTCAAGGTGACCACGTGCTGGTCTACAAGGTGACGGGAGCTTGCCGATAGTTCCTACCTACCACAGGGTTTCAACAGAAAATTACAACTGGCAGTACAGTCTGTGGGAGACAACACAGAACACAAGCAGGCATCAGCCCACAAAGAATCTTGCTGAACAGCATCAGGACCCCAAAACTTTCACTGCTGGTGAAGAAAAGTCTAGATGTAAAGTGATGTTCACTCTCCAAATCTGGGGTAGAAACAACCTCAATCTCACAAGAGAGGTCTCTGAGAAGACACCCCAGAGCTAACTGTGACAGCCTGTGGCCTCCTTGGAGTCAGGGGGCACACCGCACACTTGGGGGTGTACACATCTCACCGTAATATGTCATCTATCCTCTCTGCTGACTATCTCTATTCCAACCCTATCCTTAGAGGAAGCAAAGCACTTGGATTACGTAGTGAAAATGAGAGGCAGTCATTAATCTACTGTCACACAAACAAGGGGTGCTAAGATCCTCATGTGGGAGGTACATGTTCAACAGAGACAGCCTTGTAGAAGGATACTGCAACTAAAACTCCACACAACCCGGTTGTTGCTGTTGTGAGGCTATAATCCCAGCAAACGTAGGCCAAATAAAAGGCTCTTTCTCTAAGCAGAAGGTGTTACCTGAGGCTGTTAATGGTGGTTTCACAAAATTAACAGTAAAAGCAGAGTTCTACCTCCTCTTTGACTACAGAGCCAGCTGGGGACCAAAGTCTGATGGGCACACAGCACATGTAAAAAAATACAAGTTGCTCATCCAATCTGCACACAAGGCTCCCACGCATGCAAGCGGTTCTTTCTTGCTATCACATCACACTGTAGCTATTTCCTGCGCATAGCAGAGTCTCCTCTGTCCTGCAAATCTCATGAGAGAGCTTCTAGGGCAAATTTCAGATGTCAAAATCACTAACAGGTCAGCTCACTTTGTAAAACATCTGAATCTCATAGGTCCTTCCTGCAGCAGCAGTCTGGTGCCTAAGCAAGCCTTTTAATGACATAGCAATTCCATCCCTAAAAGTCCATGTATAGCAAATGCAAGCAAACACAATTTCTTCTAGTTTTCCACGTAAGCATTCTAAGCAGAGACAATGCAATCCCATATATTGTATTCTCTGTTTTCATACCAAATCATGTGATATCTGTGCCAGAAAGAGTCCTAATACTCGCCAGATCTGCTGACTACATGGATCTGATAATGGCAACATGCTTTACAGGCAAAGAAAGCAACAGCAACCAAACGAAGTTCTAAAGCTAAGGGGAATTTATTTTTCACTCCAGAGAATTCATTCACTAAAATGAGAACATTAGACCTCAGACAACTACATGTGACACTAGGTTGATAGCTGCTGTTCACTGCATGCCTGTCAGAAGAATTCAGTTATATCCTCAACTGGAATATTACCCAGGCTTGAGCAAAAGAAGACATGAGAGTCTAAATGGAAAAAAAGAGTTTTAACAAAAAATGAGAAGGATACCCAAAGCAGTTGACAACAGTCATTTTTACATAAAGACAATTCCAGGAAGATGAAGATGTGTGGATAGGTTATGTGGAATGAACTGGATATTGTCCTGGTCAAGTGGGAAAGCATGAAATGGTGAACATCTGTTCACTCCTTCAGCTGCCTCGGGACAGGCTTGACATTGCAGGCAAGCCCTGTACTTCCACATGCTTGGGCAAGAGGCAGTAACGTCAGGAGCTCTGTACAGTTACAGAGGAGAAAGAACAAGATTTACTTTGACAACCATATATGTAGAGCTGGAACTAGAATCAGAGACATACAAGCCTTTTTACTCTAACAGCACCACCAACTCCAGGTTACGGAGCACCTGGAAGTTTACCAGGAGGCGATCGCCCATCCTTTTACATCTTTATCCCGTGTTCTACACGGGATGCAAAACTTGCTTCTAAATCCACATAAATTCTGGGTTTACAATTAATATTAACTGAGCCTATGTGCAAGCAATTTTCTTTGAGTCATCCATACTGTTCAGAAGTTTCTCTACAATAATTCTTCAAATCTCTACCTTCAACATCTACTTGCCATCTGAGGTCCACTTTTCCTATGACATCAAGTGGGAACATTTGAGTTTTTCCACCCATAACCCTGTTTTCAAGGCTAGGCAAACAATAAATGGCATTAAGGACAATTTATCTTCTACTTTTGTCTCTTACTCTACCCGCTATTCAAACTCAAATTGAAAGGAACTTTGGCCCTAGGCTCTTGTGAAACTCTTACCCTGCCTCAAGGGAATAACATTCCACCAACTAACAACCTATAGCATCTTCCTACTGGTAGAACCATTGAATAACCAAAATCTGATTAGATATTCCGCTCGAGTCTGTACAAAATCTTCATAAGTAGGAGTTCAAGAAGAAAATTCTATTCAGACCACTCCTTTCTTCCAGAGAGGCAAATGGGCAGAGGGGAAGGATCACTTGGGCTGTCCATGCAAGTCTCTACTTGCTTGCTTTTAACAGCCTGCATCATGAAGCTGAAACCTTAATAGACAAGACATGATTAGCAAATGCTTTGTGCTCTTAAAGGAGAGTAATTATAGGCATGTGAAAAAAGGAAGAGATCCCTCAGGTACTCTTCCTTGCATGCCTCCCAAGAGGCAGCAGGGCCATTAAAAATTCCATGATGAAGAGGAAAAACAGCCTGGGAACAGCCAGGAGGCAATACAGCAAATTAATACACCAGCCATCCCTTGAGAGGACTGCAAGAAAGCAGGAAACTCTCCTCGCTTCACAAAATAAAATTATACCACTAATGATAACTGTCACCACACACACAAAACTGCTTCTAATGATGGGTGTGAAATTCCCAGTGCTGTGCATACGCTTTGAATGAAATCTCTTCTCATCACAGACATAAAGCAAGAAAGGTAATCTTGGTAGTGTACAATTTATACAGCCTTTCAAATAAGACTTCCCAAGGAACCCTCCACATAGAACCTCCTCCTTGACAATGAAAAGTCTTTCTTGAACACCCCTTGCTGTGCTTAGTATTCTGGCTTTCAGCTCTGCTTAAACGATGCACAGGGTCTTCCAGATGAACTGTGCTTCCAGACAAACTGCACTGAGATCCACCACTGAGCCAAAGAAAACATTTCCAGGGGAGAGAAAAGACTCCACCGGTAACTATATTCCATTGGACACACTTGTGATAGCAGAAACTAAGAAGAGAGGTAATTTTGCATGGCACAGTGGGCACCAGGTTGAAGAAATTGGATGTCCACAACATAAAGGCAGTTTCTTCTCTAATACATGTCATAACATTTTTGAGGGATTAGCTTCCCCCGACACACCATGCTGACAATTTTCTGAGTAGAGTTTCTCCAGGATGAGGTGCAAGCTGTTAGGAGCTTAGTAAAAAGCATGAACTACTGGAATTTACTCCATCCATGGCAACAGAGGAAGATGTTAACTGAGGAACGGCTGAACAGCACTTACAGAAGTCACCTGAACCTCCTGTAAGAAAATGGACTAATTGGCTCTTGAAGTACCTAAAAAACAACTATTGTCAGGAAAACATTCCAGTAAAGGAATCATTTCCTTCTGTGCCCTTGGCAGCATCTTTACATTCAGCAAACACCTTGCACTGAAGAGTTCAATCTGTGCCACCTATACAGGGCCATGTAACACCTTCATTCTTTCCATATTTCTTTTTCTGTAATGATCCTTAAGCACATTTCACATTCAAATAGGAACTACTTTCTTAAACTACAGGCACGTAAAACCACAGCTGCCTCTGGGATGGGGCAACTTCTCTGCCAACAGTCAGTAACAATTCATCAGGGATTATATTTGTCAGGACGCCAGTTGTGACAAATTCCTTCATTAGAGGAAGGACTGAAGCATATATATTCTATGATTAATTAGACTACATATTGAGCAACTACAAGCAAACATGATCCCTCCAGGTTTAGAAATCCTTGCCATAACCAGTAGCTTTGGAAAGGGCCTTCACTGATCATGATAAAGGTAGAGCCTTTGCCCTCTTTGAATTTGTGAGCAGGATTTGTCTAGCTCTCCCTTCTGGAAGATCAACTTCTGTAGAGCACCAAGTAAAACACTCAAGGCACAGCAAAGGTTACCCTAGCTGTAAATTAAGAGACCAATCAATCTTCTTGCCTCATGGGCACAAAACGTCCCCAGAGTAGGGCAAAAAGCACAGAAAGGAACCAATTTGCTGATGCACAATCTGCTGAATTCTTTTTATTGTCATCCAGTTGCACGTTTAAGAGCTGATTTCTTCTCCTCTCTCCCTTTCAGCTTTAACATGCTGGCTACAGCAGCATGAGGTCATGGTGCGACATCACAAAACTCCCTGCAGAAGCCAGTGGGAGGAGAGGCTTGGCTGGATGGGTGCCAAGCTTTCCTTCAGACACATACAACCTCAGTGCATTTTTCATGCTCTATTTGCTAATTAACAAGGCAAAGAAAGCCATGAAACTGAAAGTCCAGACGTTTCTTTCAGATCTGGTCCTTTCATACAAGCACGTAAACAGAATTGTGTCCCAAGCAAGGCTCTGTCTTCTTGCGTAGGGAAAGAGCTCAAGGGCACCTTACCTTCAGTCACCTGCAGCACAAGAACAGGAGTCACCTCCAAGGCCAACACTTGAATTTAATTTAGGATTAGTCATCAGAAGGTGCCTGAATAGCATATTAACCCCAGCCACGCAGACTCAAACACACCTCAACATTTGGCCAAACCAGAACTAAATTTCAACTCTAGCAATAGATGTATCACACAGTAGAGGTCACTTCAGGTGACGTCTGATCTGCTCAGCGGGTCTATTTTAGGCACCCAGGATTCCAAAATGCCTCAGCATTCCCCACTCAAGCTTGCCAGCACTTTCCCTCTCATCTTGTTCTGATTTTAATAGTGGGCAACAATACTAAGCCCCTTTGTACCTATACAAGAGACTTGCAGCAATTCACTGCACAATCCAGAACAGACCACACTTAATTTCTAGAAGCACAGTGTGTTCTGCCTGTCATTCCCTGTTTCATGTACTCGAAGTGCTTAGGGTATTGAGATTCTCAAATAATCTGCATCAGTATGTTTTATTCTAAGTTTGAACACAGACCTCCCAGGGAAAGTGCAGTAACTTCCAGGTCCGTGCGTATTGTTCAGACCACATAGTACAACTGAAAATAACCTTGGGAGGGAAGTGTGACAACCCCAACAGAGCAGAGCAAGGGAGTTACCTGGCAGTGCAGTGTGCTGGTGAGCATCTTCGGTGGGAAGCATCAGCAAGCACATCCAGAGAGTACAGAGGAGATAATGGATTGAACTGGAAAGTCAAGAGATTTTATTTAAGCAAAGCGTTAAAAGAAACAGTCTCCAGATACAGCTGCTCAGATCTATTCCCTCCAGTTGTTCATACAGTATAAACAGACCTTTCCGAAACATCAAGGGGTAAGACTAGGTGAGAACTGACTCACTTCAGACAGAAACTAGCAGAAAGCAACAACAGATCTCATAACCATCTTCTCACAACGGACAGCCTTATAAGCATACTCCTCTTTCAACACTCGTTGTTAAAAATGCTGGTTGACTAACAGCATACTCAAGGTGTTCTACTGCTGTGTGCCATGAGCAAAAAGTCTGCCTCCCTTTCAGGAAGCCTCATTGACCTTCACATTGTAGATAGCAGTGTCACTGTTCTGAATGGGGAAGGCACAGGAGTTCTCACATGAAGAGCAGTTCCAATATTCCCTGTGGTCGTACCTGTCACTGAAACATCTCACCCAGGCCCACCAGGTTCCGTCCACAAGCAGCTCCCAATTCATCCCACAGCAAGCGAGCTGCTCCTCCCTCTCCCAACCCACTTCACAAGCTTTCTTTGCAAATTGCTTAAAATAAATTTTTGAAACACTGCATGTTCAGACAATCTTTGATCCTTTGTCAGACATGCTCTAGACAAATTGTGAAGGCATCAAACCTGAGCAAGACAGTTTGTCGTAGAAGACGCTACTCTAGGATTATTTTTTAAAGGAAAGGACAGAAATGGAATAATCTAGTCACTCAATGCATGGAGCAAACTCTGCTCAATACACAGATAATAGGTTCAGAATGGTAGCTTGCTTCTCTGGGTACCTGCACTACATTGCCATCCAGCATCTCTTCTTTATTTATAATCCACACTGCAAGCAGGAAATTCATTCCCATCCGCTTGCAAAGTGCTACAGCAATCTCTAGAACACTTTTCTTGTGTTCTGGGATTGCTGATGCATTTTTAAATAAGGACAAATAAGCAGTCCACAGCTGTAGCAGGACTCATCATAAAAGCTATCTGCAACTCTAGAACTCAACACTAGGTCTTTGCTTTTAACTTCTCTGAATAAAAAGAGGCACTTTGCACCACAAAGCTGCTGCTGTCAAGGAGCTCCTCCTCACACTGGACCGTTAGTCTACTGTCAGGGAAGTAACGCTGCAGCTGGATAGCTGGGGGGAATCACCAGTAACCCTCTGTAGCTGACTCAAGTTCATTTAAGAAACACAAAAGTAATTTATTTTGGTCATTTTAAAGCTTATGCAGTTGTTATTCTTATCTTTAGCAATATAAAAATGGTATGTGAAATGTCCTCAGTAATGGAAAATACACAACTGCACAAAGGTCTGAAAATTACTTCTTGCCATGTATGTACATTTAGTCACCTGAAGGATGAACCAGATTTCAATCTTACTGCTCACCAACCAAAAAACAAGTCCAGCAGGAACAGAAGGGAGTGAGAGCAGTTAGGAGCACTGGTACAACACAACTGATGAAACAGAAGATCCTTTTTGCTTTCTGCTATTAAGAACCAATCTTTCTGCTATAAAAAAGCCTCTATCACTGAAGCTATGAAAGACTTAGTGGAGAATATAGAAGTGCATATACAAGAATTTCAGTCACAAGAATGCCTATTACTCTTGTTTATCACCTCTTATATTTTCCTGTTATGGCTGCTATTTAACTACAATCAGCTTGCCATTTTTTTTTCCCTTATCTGTTGGTAGGACTATCAGATAGAAGCCCGAGCCAAACAAGAAAAAAAAAACAAAGTACTTAAAAAGAGAAAAATGTTCCAATTCTTATAGAATTTTGAGAGGCCAAAGCTCCTCCTGCCAAGAGGCGTCTTCCCTCCCACTCACTGTCTGAGAAGGGCCTACACTAACCTGAACTGGGGAGATAGACAAAAGGAGATCCTGAGCTATTCAGCTTAAACAGACAATATAACGCCTGACACGTGAGTTGTTTTCAAAGGCCAAAAGATATCTGTCAAAATAAGAAAGGACAGGACTACCTTACCTCACGTGCACAAGCCACAGTGTGTGGGAAATCAGAAGCTGGCATTTTGTTCTTTCTAGAGAGAAGGAAATCAAGAAAATAAAAAGGGTAGAGTCAGCTTACCTGGTTGCGATCTCTCTTCCCCACAGATGGTAACCAAAAGCTGGAAGAAGGCAGTGAGAAGGACAGGTGGGAGCAATGCCAAGGAAGGAACAAACACAGGAAAAAAGAAAAATGGAAGGTTAGGGGGTAAGGACAGAAGGGGAAGGAAGAAAGGAACAAAGATGGAGGGAAAAGAAGAAAGATTAAGCATTAGCAGGACTCATATTAAAAAACAAAACCAAAACAAATTTCAGATCCGAGGAAGAAAACTGAATACCAACTGCTGGTGAAGGCTGAACCCACCGCACTAAAGTCAAGAGGTGCCATCCTTACCCTATCCACTGCCCAACAAGAATGGCATTAGAGGGATGCCAAAGCATAGGCACCATGACTATTTCCAGTGCTGACTACAGTTAAAATACAGTAACTGGGGAAGGAGACAGAACACCAAAAAAAGAGAAAGCAATTTCATCGCTGCCTTGTCAGCAGAATGTTGGCAGTTTGGATTTGTGCCCATAGTGTGACTCCACACTGAAGCTTTTTAAAAAACTAACATTTAGCACTAGTCTTCTCAGAATATCTGCAGTTAGTGCAGTGGCACATTATAATGGAGGGGGAAAGAAAATGCTGATTGTAACCAGAAGGGCATTTCAGCAGCGTCCACACAATGGGGGAGCCTTATAAACAAAAGAGGAGTCAGCAATTACAAAGAAGAAAAGGGAGAAGCCATCAGTAGAGGACTGTCTCCCATTCCACTGGTCACTGCATGCTTAAGTTACCACACAGACCTTCATTTCCTTCAGTCCCAGGAGAGAAGAGGACCCTCCCCTCTCAAAGTTCTACACAACAGCTGTTAAGGGCCTTACTCTTTCTGGCGTGGATCACTAACAATATGACCTAGCCTCTCGGTGCCCAGAGTGCTCATGGAGGTCTCCTGAAACACAAAGACAAGTAAAAGGTTGCAGACTCTCACACAGGGAGCAGACATAATAGTTTCCTGCTGCCACTGATAACAGATCTTACTCCCCTGAGCCACATTCTTTCCTTCCCAGCCCAGTCTGAGCTAAACATCTTCACCTTCTGCTTTTAAAGCCTCAACTGAGCTGATCTAACTAATTAGAACAGCAGAATGTCATTCATCTTTATTTGTGGGGCTTTGGTTTTATTATTTTAGTGATGATACTTGCTTGCACAGGGTTGCACCAAGGACTAGACCAGTACAAAGTATGCAGCACAAGGATGCAGTTAACAACAGGGGAAACGTCCGAGAAGCGCTTACTTTCAGGTTGCTGGGGTCAGCTGAGCCAGAAACAGGCTGAGAGAAAAGACATCACACTGTCCTACTAACAGTGGCAATTCACCAAGCACAGGTGAATGAAACAAGAGGCATGCACGAAGCTTTTGCCCTTTCTGAAAGCAGCAATTCAGCAGCAGGAACTCTAGCTGCTAAAGAAATGGTAGATCCTAGGAGAAAGGACTTGCTCTGGGAGCTCATTTCTCCCTGCAAGACACTGCCCTGCGTACACGCTTGATGCTGGCACACACACACACACACAGACTGAAGCACCAGCTGTTCATATCTACCTAGCAGCTACCTCCAAGAAAGAAATAAGACTTTGCAGTAAGGGTCTGAAGATGAGGGTAAAAGGCTTTCACAGCTAAGATTTGTTTGTGCCAGGTACACAGGCAAAAACACACTCAAAGTTTGGGGGGGAGTTGTAGCAGCAGGGGTGAAAGATGGGCTATTTGCTACAGCAGGAAAATTATTAACTTAAAGTGCCGTAATGTTTAAATTTACCGTTTATTACTGTGTAAATTACAAGCCGTACTTTTGGTAATTAGCAGCTCGCTGGCGGGGAGCTCTGAATGAAACTCATTATTTATGATTACAATTTAGAGGGAGATGGGGAAGGGGGAGCAGTGACCTCCGTTGCAAATGACAAAGATCCCTTTAAGGTGATGAAGATGAATTAAACAGGTAAATATTATCCTTCTTGTTTGGATCATTAGAGGTGCTGCCGACAGGCCCAGCCGCTTGCAGGTGGCCTGAGGAACCCTACCCAAAGCCAGTCTCTTGCCAGCTGAGGACTCGTATTTTAAATGATGGTTACAATTAAGCAAGGTGAGCGGAAGAAAGAAGGGGCAAACAAGGATGTTTCAAGTGTGACTGAACAGAAGGAAGAAGTCGTACTCCTCTAGACTCCAAGCCCCTTTAGCACACCTTGCTCACAGACTCTCTAAAGCCAGCCAGCTCAGTACATATGCCAGTATTTTCAAAAGCACAGAGCACATTCCCTAAAAGAGAAAAGCCAAATGCAACTAACACCTTGCTTCTCAGAAACATCTCTTACTACAGACAGCAGCGCTTAACACTCCAAGATCTAGACCAAACCAGATGTAGCCCCCCCTCTTTTACCCATTTGCAAACTACTGCTCATCCCTTTAGAAACAGGATTAATATTTTGTTGTTTGCCATACGTATAATAAACTTGTCAGTGCCTTTGGGTAACTATGCCTGCGTAACTGTGTACAACCTTTTATTCTTCTGTCTCCCCACTAAAACTGCAACTGCTCACACCACCTTTCTTTGCTGCCATTCATATCAGTCTGCTTCCCTACCTAAAATGTGGCTTTTGTTCACCTTTGAGTCACCTCTCTGCCCGTATAGTCTCAGATTATAAGCAAGCACAAGTTTCATGCCATCATCATTTTCCCCTACATTCTGTCTAAATCTTCTAGATACTTATGCTCTCTGTCATTCATCTTCAGACCTCCTTTCACACTGCTTTTAACACTGATCAACTGTCTTTGCTACTCCAAACCTGCCTTAAAATTCAGTTAGTCAATCAATTTCTGACAGTCAAAGCAGTTAAACAAATCAAACAATACATGAAACAAAAAAGGTACAGGGCCCCTTTGTGCAGAAAACAATTCACATATCATCTTAGGATAGTACTTCCAGGACCAATCAACATTGGAAATACAAAATTTTGTATTGGAAAAGGGAATACCTTGCCAACAAGCCTCCTCCGACCTTTTCGGAGGCAACGGGCAGCAGCTCCTGGAAGGCGATTCAGGCGAGCATGAAATCCTGAAAAACAAACCCAGAAATACTGAACAGCGAATACAGAAGGTTCTTCCTAACAAAACCACCAGGAAAAACAGTTCAGTGGGCAGATCAGATCCTCTCTCGTTCATCAAGCTGCAAGATGGAGATATGCCAATGTATTCACAAATCAAATCCCTATTTAAGAAAAGGAAGAGTCAAAAGTGTGAGCAGCTGGTATTTTTAGTATCCTCTCCAGTAGTGCAGCTATTTTTAACTGGATCACTTAAAAAAAACCCAACCAGATCAATAATATCAGTTTAAATTGCAGCACCTATGAACAGAGTCTACTCTTGCCATCACATCAGAAGTTCATCAGAAGCATGATATCCCTTATGGACCTCACCTCTCTGAGCTGGCCGCGAGGGCAAAAGAAACGTGGAATCTGAGAGCTTGTCCAGGCCCGGATCAATCCGCTCCAGTTCAGATCGGTGGTCAGCTCCCCACTTGGGAAGAAGGTTGGGGACGGTGAATCCTGGAACACATTCTCCTTCATAAAACCAATCACTTTGCTCATCATCTCCTAAAGAAATAGGATAGAATTAGCCACAAGTAACATCCCTGTGCCCTGTGACAGTCCCACAAAACAGGTAAATGTGAAACAGTGGAAGTCTCATTAGGAATTCCTTCCTGAAGAGCCTTGTATTTGTATTCTGTTCCAATGATCTGCAGTAACTATGGGGCTTCACTAAATGCTTTAAACTATCCAACTCATCAGTCTACAGAATTTCCCTATAGAACAAAGCCCTCTTTATAGACCTGCCTAGGGCAGCTTTAGCACTCGGTTGCAACTGCATCTCATCAACCCTAGTTCGGGGTTGTGTGATGTCTTATGCAGAACTCTTTCTCTGAAGTAATTATTGTGACGGAGGTAGAGGCCAATCATTTGGCACACGTTATAGGCTGTCACGGGAGAGACTACACAACAGGAGAACACCAAGCTCACAGAGCAAGGAGCTTACTCACTGCTAAGAAAGATCCCTAGTCTTCTAAGAAAGCAGCTAAGAGGAAAACACAAAACTGCACCTGGGGTGAAACAACCCCAGGGATCAGTATAGGTTGGGGGCTAATCTGTTGGAGGGCAGCTCTGGCGAAAAGGACCTGGGAGTCCTAATGGACAAGAGGATGACCATGAGCCAACAGTGTGCTCTCGTGGCCAAGAAGGCCAAAGGCATCCTGGGATGCATTAGGAAGAGCGTGGCCAGCAGGTTGAGGGAGGTTCTCCTCCCCCTCTACTGTGTGCTGGTGAAGCCTCACCTGGAGTACTGTGTCCAGTTCTGGGCTCCCCACTTCAAGAAGGACAAGGAACTACTGGAGAGGGTCCAGCGCAGAGCCACTAAGATATGAAGGGCCTGGAGCACCAACCATATGAGGAAAGGCTGAGAGAGATGGGTCTGGACTTGTTGTGTGATCTACTCTAGGTGATCCTGCTCTGGCAGGGGGGTTGGACTCAATGATCTTTAGAGGTCTCTTCCAAACCCTACTATTCTGTGATTACAAATGGTCACCCTGAGTGTAAGTATTAAACATGGTGTGAGTCTTTCTCAATCAAAATTTCTTAGAACCTGTCAGAACTACAACCCTCTGCAACACCAGAGCAGCAGCAACAGAAGTCACACCAAAGTCTCCATGATGCAGGGTCACTGTAATTAATGCAGTTGCAATCTAAAATTGACCTGCATCAGATGTCGTTCATGGTAAACTGCCTGGCCAGAAATCCCCCCTAGAGCAGCAGCGTGTGAGCAGTGCAGGAAAAAAAAAATCAGCAAGAGGGTGAAGAGCTTGACATAGCTCGTCAGCAGGCCAACTGACAAAGTCTTGTGTAATGGCAAGGTACTTCACCTTGCCTTGAAATAATAATACACCTGACTTACAGGAAAACTCCCATTGACCTAGTGTGCTTGTGACTAATTTTAAAATGTAAATATCCCTACACACATTATAGTAAATTAAAACTAAGTAATGTTGGATAGTTCTTCGAAGTGACCATAATTTGTGCAAAAGCATACCTACAGTTTCAGATCTGTGAGCACAGTGCACTGCCACAGCTCAAACCACTACTTTCACAGGACCAACTCTAACAATCAGGATCGTATGCTAACATCACAACTTTCACCATGAGATTCCAATGCATTCAAAATAAAATTAAAAAAGCTTACAATCAAATTATAAACTAGTACCATTCACTGCTCACAGAAGAGCACTAGTGGCTGGAATTGCAAAGACAACCTATTTAATTAGCAACAGCATCAATATTTCATCATATAAACTCTGAAGAAAGGGGAGGGGGGTGGAAAATACATTCAATTTAAGTACACTGCTGTCTTACATTTCCCAATATTCATCTAGGAATTGCACTAGAAAACTGTTTCTAGAGATGAAGATCTGTGACCAAAACAACAACAAAAAGTTTTTGCTCTTTATGCCATCTCCATGTGACTGAAGTGGAGAGCTGTTGTTTATTATTTACTTTTTGCATAGAAAAGTTGTATGTCCTACAAGCTTTTGTATATTGGGTATCCTACTTCTAGTAGCAGCCAAAAGTTAATGTCTAAAACAAGGTACAAAATCAGGGCAAGCAGATAGGGCAAGCATATAGACAAGTATATATATAATGTATATACACCCATACTATTCAGTCTACATCAATTTCAGCTTGGGTGATGAAGTAAAGCTCACCACTTCAGTCACCACCCTGCTGCATCATCTGATACGCAAGTGCTCACTAATTTCAGTTCCCTCAGAACGGTCATCAGTAAAAAGAGAGGACAAAAGATTTTGACTTAATCTGTTGCTTTGGAAGGATGGGAGGCTGGAAATGGTTAACTTTTTAGCAAAGGTCAGAGCTGACATTTGAAATCCCTGCTCTGAAGGACAGTATTATAGCCTCCTAAGTTCCCAACAGATTGGCCTTACAGCCTAAGGTATCACCGGAAAACACCAACCCATATTCACTATCACTGTGCTGCCTCACACACAGATACCTGAGTCAGTAACAAGCTAGTGGAAGGAGCATTTCCTGCTAAATTACTGATACCACTGCCTTTAGCAGTCATATATTCCCAGAAGAGATCTCAGCCACATCTTAGCTTGTGCAATGTGACAGAATCAGAAGCTGTGCAGAATTGCAGGTTTCTAGGGTCACACTCCACCTGTTCCAAATACAGCTCTGAGTGCCTATGTGCCCACTATAACCTCTTTCACACTTACTTCTGCCATCTCCCCATAAACTGGACACTATGCTGTCACTGACAAATAAAACCAGATTATGCTCTACACTCAAACCTCCTAAAAAACCATTTCTACACAGGCATTGAAAATACTAGGCTCCTCTAATACATACAAGAGCAAGGCAGGAAGGAATGTTTAAAGAAATAAAACCTGTCCCATATGATTGTTGCCTCCTTAGCACAGTCCATGAGGTGTCTTATCAATACTAACTGATTTTTTTTCCACATTGTCTCTTCCTGCCCATAGAGAAAACGACAGATTAAAGCACTAACAGTATGTAGACAACTAAAACACTTACAGAAACACATCTTAAGTGCTTCTCTTTCTTTACAGAAAGCTTTACAACTCCTCTTATATTTCTATGCCTTTCCATAATCATAGCTTCTTACATTTCAAATAGCATGGATCTGATAGGCAAAGTGTATCACAGTTACCACACTCACACCTTTGTAGCCCTCTGCTTATTTCTTTAACTTCTTAACCTCCCAGCCACTGGCCTTTCTCCCATACTTCCCTCTCTGTCCCTCTTCAAACATAGATCTTTGTATTAGTAGACAAAGGAAGAGAATTTCCTCAGCAACACCAGGAAAGCCACGGGACAGTTGTTACCTTGGCGGCCCTCATCATTGGTAAACAGGCCAGTATCACTGCTGCTGCATACACTGCTGGTTTCACTGGAACAAAAACAAACAATAAGCACCATTGTTACAGTTGCAGCGGGTACAAAACAAAGCAGAAAAAAAACCAAACCACTTTATTACATTTTACTAGCTCCTCTGAGTCCAAAACGCTTTACATATCTCACAAAAATTGCATCGCAGATACATGGCTGGCTCTAGCACAGGTTATAATTGCTTTCTGGTAAAACCTACTATTCTGCATTACTTGAGAGTAGAATGCTGTATCTAGTCTAGTTCTAAGTTATCAAAAAGTAATTAATACAATGGCATTTGCCTCGGGTACGAGAGTTAATAACCTAACTATGACATTGTCTGGAATACTCACTAGGAAATTAAGTGCAGTAAAAACCTGTGGCCTTAGGTCACTTACAGCTGCTGAAAACACCCTCTGAAGTTTTCTACTTCAGATTCTTTTTTTTTCCAAAGATGTTCTACATAAACCCTCCCTTCAGCCTATGGTAACTGTTATTTTATTTGGAGGGAAGAGCAGCTGGTACATTCACAACTCTTCAGCTAGAAACCTTAACACAGCATGACTTGCTGCTGCGGAATGCAACCACATTACGGCACACTTTGCTTTTGCTGAAGCAGTTACAGGAGACTTAATTCTTGAACCAAAGAATTAAACTAGAAATTAATGTGTAGAAAGCTGTTAATTGACTGTAAAGCTGGATGAATATTTGTTGTAGAAGTACATGCTCAGGTCAGTCCTAAGCGTATAATGGCTTTAATGCTGATATTAAATCAATCTTTGGATGCTTTGGGCAGTATTTCCTCTGAGGTAGCTGAGAGATATCGGAACAATCAGAAAAATCAGAAACTTCTTACTGTCCCCTTAGCACTACGGCCTTAGATGTGAACATCAGGTATAACTCAGCACTAGAATGGAACTCCAATCAGGGCATGCTGTGGGAAAGTGTCCTGGGTCCCTCTTTTCCAGGGACATTGGATCATATTAGACACCAGCATCAGCTGGAGACCCCTGGAGTCAAAAGGCTAAAGGACAAGAGACTGCAAGATGTTGACACATCTTGTGTCAACAAAAAACTGCAGGCACATCACAAACCCTTATTTTGTGAGCGTATTATTGCTCTTAGAAAATGCATTCTGAAGTGTAGCCAAATTAACTCCTCGTGCTGGGTATCTACAACTTCTGCATCTTCATCATTGTATAAAAGTAACTGAAACCTAAAGGATGAACAGTACGTACATCATTCCCATGTTTCAGTAGATAAGTTAATATCAAATTCCAAATCAATCCATTACAAAGTTTGGCCATCCATTCACCGTCCCACGTATACACCACAGCAACTAAGGCCAAGGACTGAGAACCATGAGTCATTTGTTTTATTCCTAGCTCCTCCACAACTCCCTGTATGACCCTGGGCAAATCTCTTAGCAAGTCTGCTTTCCCTTTTGAAAGCCAGGATTAACAGTCCTCACAAGCAGCAGATGTGAGGATTGAGTGACTGCTTCATAAGGGTTTTAGCATCCTCAGAGGAAAGGTGCCTGAGAAAGGAAAAAGCATTGTCAAGATTCCAGATCCTATTAACAGTACTTTGAGCATGCTCTTGTACCAAGAGCTCCTTAATCCCTTATAGATACACATTATTGCCAGTGCCTTACTGGAACAAACTTTCATGGACCTGACTCACCCTCTTCACCATCCCTTTTCCATTTCAGGGCTGAATACAAACTAGACTCTTACACGAGCCTTTCTGCAGGTCCAGTAAGCACTGATTAATGACCTCCACTTGCAAAGGAGGCTACTTACCTTAACCATGAAATAATGAATGCTATTGATCCGACAAGCTACTGCTATAGAGTGTTATTGATCACCCAATCTTTGGTTAAAATGGTCCTCATTTAGCAATTTCACTGTCGCAAACACCTGGAGCAAAGCTTGCTTATAATTAAATAGTTTGGGGGAGTTAAAGTGAGAGGTGATGGACAGAGATCTCAGGTTTCCCCCATTTATTCTTTTGCCTGAGCTATTGTTTGTGTCAGGAGAGATATTGATTTTCTATAAAAATAAGAAAACAAGAGGCACCAAGGGGCTGCAGAAGGTCAGGCTGGGCTGGAGAAGGAGGGGAAGCTGAACACTCTGTCTTTGTCACTTGCCTTCCAAGAGAAAGGAATTTTTTCTTTACAGAGAGACTGGCCTCCAATTCATCAGCTTAGCCAGGCTCCTGACTACCACTGCAGGCTGTCATTGACACAGCTCCCTTCCAAAGGTTAAAGCGACTGCTGCGCACTCAGGAAGAGTACTGGTTACACTCCCAGGACAGAACACCGTACTGGTTCTGGCTGGGACAGAGTTAAATTTTCCTCACAGTAGCTCTACGGTTCTATTCTCTGGATTCATGACCAAAACAGTGTTGGTAACACACTCATGTTTTAACTCTTCCTGAATAGTACTTAAACAGTGCTAAGGCCACCTCCTTTTCTCACGCTGCCCTGCCAGCTAGCAGTTTGGGGGTGCACAAGAAGATGGGAGGTTATGCAGGCAGGACCCCAACTGACCAGGGGGATATCTCACACCATATGCCATTGTGCTCAGCAATAAAAGCTGGGGAAAAGAAGGAGGAAGGGCTTGCCCAAGTGAGTGTTATGTGTGATGGAGCCCTGCTTTTCTGGAAATGGCTAAATATCTGCCAGCCAATGGGAAGGACCGAATGAAATCCTTATTTTTCTTTGCACTTTTGCTTTACCTATCAAACAGGGTTTATCCCAATGCACAAGTTTTCTCACTTTTCCAATTCTCTCCCTCATCCCACTGTGGGGGAGTGAGCAGAAGGCTGTGTAGGGCTGAACCACATATCCAGGTTAAACCACAAGAAACATCAACATCAAGCCAGTGAAATCACGCAGCACTGATGGGTCAGTACAATCCCCAGTCTGAAAAAACAACCTTAACTCATGGTAGGAGTTATGGCACTTGAGAGTAGATTAGACAAACTGCACATCTCTCACTAGCAAGCACATCTTTTAAAGTGATTTTTCAGGCAGCTTTCATACTATGGTTTGTCCTGTCCTCAAGCCAAACCCAGACCATTCTGGGAGTGCTGAGCTTAGACCAACAACAGAAAGAACTTCAGCACTCGATATGTAATTTGCCTTTGCTTTATTGTGGATGTAGAATCACAGAGCATTAAGGGACAGAAGGGTATGCTATTCCAAACAGTGTTAGCAGTTAATTGCCACCTTCCTACAAATATACAAATGGCTACTCAGACTAAGACCCCCTTGCTTCCTCTGTTCATTTACAGATCAGGCTTCGAGTCATGTCATTACCCAACTTAGAACCACCGTGATTTCCACATCATGCTCCTGCACATCCTTCCTTCCATCAGTTTGTGTTCATCTTTTGCCATGTTTGGCAAACAATTTCAAAGGTTTCATTTCACACACATTTTTAATCACAACACTGCAGCACATCTTCCTCCAGGAAAAGACTGGGTGCAGTCCCACAAGCAAACTATAAAAACTACCTCCTCATTATGGATCCATACCCAAAGCTTTCTCAGTGAATTGGAGTCTATCTACTAAATAGAGTAAGTTCCTGATCTGACTTAGAATAAGAAGCCTCCTAGAAAGCAGAGAAAGTGCTGGATATTTTAGCATTTACAGAGATTCGGTTCTACACCACAGAAAAGCAATTGTCAGGGAAGGAAAAAAAAAAAAATCAGTTCTGAATATACAACTTCATTTTGTTACACTCCCCACTGCTAGAGGAGTGAACAGTAAGTGGAACCAATTCAGTAGCAAAGTGTTTTGTAAATCATCAGATCACCCCAGACTGCTTCCAAGTCCCGTTCACCGTTATCAGTGACTCTCCCTCCCACCAGCTTGTCATGACAACCACACCATTCGCTTTCCTAGGCATCCAATTTTCTTCTTCCTTCCTCAGGATATGCCCTTGTGATACATCTGTGCAAAGCACTCCTCTTACAGTACCAGAAGAAACAGCTAGAGCACAGCGAGACTGAGGTAAGCACAGCCAGCTTCACTCTGCTGCCAGCAGCCAAGTGCTATATTTAGAGCAGCAGAGACCAAAGCACGATCCTTCAGTGCCGTGAGGGATACTCTGCAGTGAAAAGGGTTGTATGTATTTCACTCTCCAACTTTGACCCTCCCCAGTGAGTCATAGCGCAGATCACACATGTGGTGTTGGAGAGGTCAAATATTCCAACCCCTGGCTTTCCAAAGAGAATCCTAAGGACTTGGCAGCAGATGGTAAATGTCATTGGATGCAGACGTTTGCACAATAATTAGTTTGAGAGCAAGGGACAACTGAGACAGAACAAAGCCATCTCCCAGCATGGTCCTCAAGTAACAGTCCAGACAAAGCTGTTTATTTACTCTTTCAAAGACTGACACAAATAAAGGCTGGATGAAAGCCTGCTGGTTTAAGCTCAAGTTTGACATGATGGAACAGACTCTGACTGGTGGAAAAAAGCCCTCAAGGAACACCGTCCATCACTGCCACATCAAGTAAGGGTATCTCTCAGTCCATCACCACTGACGTGCAACATTCAGGGGCTACTCAGCACATTCCCTTTCCTGGACTGCCAGCAAACGGCTCTGAAAAGATGAAAGTGCTTTTAACAACTAGTAGCAAAAAGGCTGGTCTTTTGAAAAGGCCCAATTTGCACCCACTTTTTAAGCAAACAATAGCCACTTTTCAAGGGAAAGAAAAAAATGACCACTTTTTTCTTACTTCCACCCTGTAATGAATACACACAAACCACACTTCATTCAGCAAAAACGAAACGAGGTCTCCTGGATCAGGACAGTGAGGACATATTGCAACCTGTGCTTGTCACAGTCTCCCTGAAAATACCACTGAGAACTTTACCCTTCCAGCCATTATCCACAAAGCCCTCAATAATCAAGTGCCACCAGTCCACTCTGCAGGAGCGAGACAGCCAGAACACTTAAATCAACCTTGCTTAACTTATGAACAATTATCAAACAGTTAGACTTGCCCAAATCCACCGTCCTCTGTCTGACAGTGCCTATCACAGTGGATGCTGGAGGAAAGAATATGAGAACATGACAAATACAGACCGACTGTTTCCTCTGTATATTCCTCCAGCTTTCAGCAGTCAGCAGTTTAAGGACTTCCTGAGCCAGACCTTCCATCTGGGCTGTAATGCTGAACAGCCTCTGTTAAATCTGTGCTCCACGTCCCCCTTTTGGACATATTTAATTTTTTTTTACCTCCAAAATGGCCCACAATAGAGTTCCAAACCTCATGCTTCATGAAAAATAATGCTTTGTTTGTTCTATTTTAAATGTTTCCTCAGTGCTTCCTGCTTTTTACAATGTTAATTAGGAAATAAGCATCCTTACTCACTTTCTGTATACCATTCCTTAAGAAATCCCCTCCATTTCTCAGAAGTTGTTTCTTTTCTGACCCAAAAGATCTCTTTGTACAGAAGCAGTTTTATAACTTCAAACCTTCTACAGAGAGAATAGAAGCCACGCTCAAGGGGAAAGTTTTCCAAGAGTGACACTGAGTTCAGATCATGACATTTACACTTCTTGGGTTTCATTCCTTGTACAAGATACTGACAGGAATTCGTAGAAGTTTTACAAAATTGGGACACAAAGACATGCCAGACTCCACAGTTTGCACAGGCTTATCCTGTAAGTAACCTAAGCTTCCTCCAACTTCTTTATCCTCTCGCTACATTCTCCCCATAGCTAGCCTTTCAAAACCTTACTCCAGATCCAGAGCAGAGATGCAGAATGGCAAACAAGATGCTTTGACTGTGGTTCACACTGTACCTACACAGAGAGCTAGCACTCAGTGATGGGACATCTGATCTATTCTCTATCACCATTGATAGCAAATTCTGAAAACAAGAAGCCCTATCAATCACACAATGGAAGTGCCAATGGTGCATTTACTCTCCAAACCTCAGGCTACAAGCACGCCACTTTGTAGCTGCAGGGCCATCAACATTTCAGAGGGCTCCTTGGGTAACAGGAGCCAAATACCTAACATCTTGCCAACTTTGCAAGGAAGCACTTTGTGTCATCAGTACAGCATTAACAGGAAAGTCTTAGAAAAAAAATCTACAGTTTAGAAGTACCTGAGACTCCCCCTCTGCAAAAAGAGAACAGCACAGAATAATTTTGATAAGAACTTCTGAAAAAAAAGGCACAGGTTTTACAAGCAGCTGCACGCAAGGTGACCATCCGACTAGCACAGGGAAGAAACAGAGATCTCACCATTCTGACATGTTTTCATCTGAGCCCTGTTTCTGTTCATCAGCTTCACACTCCATCCGCTCCTTCCTTCCCCCTTTGCTGAGGAAAGGCCTGTTCTCTCCTGACTCACAAAGGCCATGACTGGATGATGTCCAGGGGGCATTCTCTTTCCAGCGTGAAAGTCGCTGTTTCTTGGCCGACTTGAACCTGCAGCCCCTCTCGTAGTTCCACTCTGACACCCTGAGCTTTTGCTGGAGGCTGGCAGCCACCTCAGATGTCACACGTTTGACTTTCCGTCGGCGCCTGAGAGGTCGACCAGGCGCGTTCTCTGTAAAGGAGTCTGACTCATGCCATGAGTGTTGCTTGCTCCTCAGGGTGGCACTGAGAGCTGGGTGTCGTTTGACCACTGTCATGTCATCAGAGTCACTGAAATTGGCTGTCAGCACCTCACGGCAATCCTTGATAGCTTCGTCCAGGCTTGACTCTGAGGCCTCACTGTAGCAGCAAGCATGTTCTGCCTGATGCGTGAAGTCTGAGCGCCGTTTACGACCCCGTCTCTTGCGAAGCTGACGCCTCTGCTGCCGTGGGCTTAAGGCCATCTCTTCCCATAGCTCATCCAACTTGTTTTGTTCTGAAGTCTGCTCTAAGGCTGAGGCCAAGTCATGCACCAGTTCATCCATTGGCAATGCCTACTAAAAATGACAGCAAACAATTAGCACCAGACACAAACGCTGCTACCAGCGCATCACTAAGCTACAGTATGCTATAACCTGTGTAACATGAACCAAGTTACATACTTACTTTGGAGTTACCTGGGAGAACCCAGTGCAGGGCAACTGCTGCCTCCTGGGCTAATGCTCACTCCTTCCTTTTGCAAGAGTTAAATCACTCTTCTAACCATGGTAGCAGAGATCTTGCTACTGCAGCAGTTGGGTCAAGTGCTCTGTGCCTGAAAAGGCCTTAAGGTTGCATCTTTTGTGTTGAAGCAACATGCTCATTAAGGGTACGAGAGCCTGCAACTAGTTCGCTCCCTGGCGTCAGTAAGCCACAGAGAAGGGTTAGCCTGCTCGGTAAACACATTCGAGTCTTCCAAAAAGTAGACAAGCAGAGCTGAGAGTAAAACAGATAGTAAAACAGACATTTTGCAAGCCAGCGTCACTTCAGTAGCAGAACAAGGCACGCGGGATCCTGTGCTCCTCAAAACAGGGGGTCCGAGACAGAGCCCCAAGTCCTACTGCCAGAAAGTCCCACCCCTTCCACCTCGGGGCTGTCAGCGTGCCAACCCCAAAGCCCTGCCCAAATCCTTCGCCTCACAACCTCCCTCTCCCCACCCGTGCCTTGCAGACGTGCGATTTCTCTCCCCACCTCTCACGCAGCTCAGAAACACCCCCACCCCCAATCCGGTGAGGCACCTGCTGCCGCAGGCCTCCTCTCTACGCCCGGGAGCCCTCGGGGTACCCGGCCGCACCGCCTCCCCCCTCCTCAGAGAAGCCGGCGCTTCTGCCGGACAACCCCAGCGGGAAAGTCCCGCCCGCGCCGCTGCCCCTGACGGACCCGCCGCCGGGCCTC